>VACF01000554.1:0-49908 GCA_006891605.1 Pleurozium schreberi | reverse complement strand
AAGAAGTTGGGAAATTTATCCTTATTGGTGATTTACATCATGCTCACTGATCAAGAAAGCATTGTCGTTTGTGATGACACCAACATAGCTCACCCGACTCCATTAATTATATCTATTTTCACCAACTCCAACCGAAAAGCAATTATCAAAAATTTAAGATAATAGCACCTAAAAATGGCACTTTTTCTAGTCCTACTACCTCAATGGTCAAATGACTACAAGCATTCATTGAGATTGTTAGCAAACTCAAGAGAAATGCAACCCAATTGATTTTGTAATTTTCCAATGCTCTAGTGATATTTTACAATTTTTTTTTTTTTTTTTTTTTGAACAAATGGAAGAACCATTGCATTAAAAAAAAAGTTCAAACAAGACAGGCCAAAGCCAGACAATGAAGAGCTATTTTACAAATTTTCAAACTTGATAACATAGGATAGTTTACACATAATGTTCACTAAACTCACCTTGAATGGACACCCATTGAAGCACTAAACATCTCAACTCTCAATTGGTTGGTTCAAAAAACTTATCTCTCATTGGTTGCTTGTGAAAAGTTGTGGTGGTTTTGAGTCATGGATGTGATCARTTCAAGGCCATTTTGAAGTGTTGGAGATCAAAAAATGTTCCAATTAGGTGCTTCTTCCTGAASAACAGATTAAGAAGAGCTGCTGGGAGTGGGCCAGAACACAGAACAAAATTCAAAGGCGATGTGCAATGAAAGAACTCTTGATTGACCTAATCTGTGTATCCTCACGAGCATTGACAAGAGAAAATAACCAGAAAAATCAAATAGCTGCTCATGGGCAGGTAATTGACACASTTTWGTCACCCTGCCRACACACTAAGTAAATTGCGCCATGCCAAGAATCTCGATTTTCCATTGTGACCAAATAAAGAATGATAATGTTATTGAAGCATGAGAAATATTGAATGTACCTTTTCCAAAAAGATGCAATTGAACTGCGTTTGCACACGAACGGATGTCATTAGTTTGAATTCCGGTAACAAACAGCAGATCATGTTCCTTGATGTTTGACACAAGCCTTCAACCCTCAAAAGAAGTAACAAAGGTAGACCCTATGGATTCAAATCAACGTGAAAAGGTGGTGCTCACTGATGTTATTAAGCAGTGTACTGTACAACCAAGCGGTTCTATAATCAAATCAACACATTAGTTTGTGACACGGCCAGTATACCTGCGTTCCATCCCCGAGAGAATCTACTACTGGCATGCACCTCCATATGCTTCTACTTGCCACTTGTTCACGAAGCTATTTTTTGGTGCAGGTTGAGGACTCAGTCACTCCCATTTTCATTAGGAGCTTGCCATGTAGAACTTAGTGTGAAGTGTCAACGCCATCACCGTCATCGTCCTTCACGTATTTCTCTTGAATCGCCATCGTCGTGGAAGGCAAACCAACGTTAAGGCAGATCACGTCTCGTGTCCAGCATCAGCAATTGCATAAACCACACTTATACAAGACATTTTAATGAGAAATGGTTTTCTAAAAATGAATCTTTGAACTTGTTAGTATCCACAAACCCAAACAAAGTGAAAGGATATCTATCATAATCCCAATTGGTGGGGGCCGCAGCAAGTTTGCTGAACTCGTTGATATTGCCCTCAATCCCTCTGAACACATAGCCGTTGCTCTTGTCAATAATCTTCAAAAGGTCCATCACGCTTTCCTTATCCTGAACATAAATCACAAGGAATGTATCAGATAAAGCTTTGCGTCAAAATAACTTCAAGAAAGAAAAAAAGAAAACGAAAGGCACGACTAGACTCCTGACATGCACGGTAATTGACAGCATTATTAGTGAATTAACCTTTCACTCATTGCAATATGATCACAACTTATTAGATTTCACATCAATTAAAAGTAGCTTACTCTGAAGAAAGACAACTTCAAGTGAAACCCGAATCTAAATTTCAGCAAATGAACGGCACATTAGATGTTCAAAAACGTCATGGAGAACGTTTACAGACCTGGATGTTTAATGTTGTGAAGCTTACAAGACCATAGTCTTCTACAACTTCACACAACTCCTTCGTCAACTTCCTACAATGCCAACACATGACGTCACTTGTGATAACCTTCAAAAATATCAGGAGTTGTTCAAGCCAAGCGTACAATCGGCATCCTTCAGAAACAGAGATTTTTTAGATCCATCGCAGAAAACAGAAATTGATGACAGCCATTGCAGCCCCAGAGCCAACCCATCACCAAACGACCAGAGAGTTACCTATACTTGGCAGACCTAGGATCTTTATCCAAATATTCTTGAAGATAAGAGAGGTCTTGAACATCAGTGTAAAAGTCCAGATTAAAGTCTGCCAAACACAGTCCCACCTCATGAATGACAACAAATTACATTGACGATTGAAAAATCTGCATCACTCAGAACCTAGATACTAATTCTCCTGCAATTAGCAACAAAAAGACAAGAAACAACTGAAGTAACTAAGTCATGGAATCCGTAACTCAGCTGTCCAGTTAAGAAAAATCATGAATGAYAAAGGGCATCTAATTTCTGCTGCAAATTTGAGCGTACTTTCAACTTCGAAGGGATTGCCAAAGATTGATGAACACTGACAAAAATGTACAGAGATAACAAATGCTGGAATCATGTAGTTAAGAATCGAGCGGTAAAAATACCAAGTTTGCCGTATTGTATCACTCAACCCGTTGATAAAATGAAGAATTTCTTGATTTGAGTTATGGTCACTTTAAAGTCATGTGTCATTCATTCTTGGACACATTGTAGCTCCCCCATTCTCCCATCCATGCCCTAGGCTAAAATATCGCTAGATTCAACAAATTAGTCTCATTAGCTACAAGCTTACAAGAATACTAAAATTGTAAAGAAAAAATTGCAAAAAAATTCCTTAGGACAATCCACATAGATACCTTGAGTTCATCCACATTTTGGGAGCAACTTCAACAATAAAAACAAGCAAATAATTGCAAGTATTTCTACCCAAATAAATGTGTTACTTTTTGTTTGTACCTTTGCACATATACAATCTTTAGTACAATTCTTTATTTGATTTTTGTTTATGTGACACTCTTAGAAATCAATGCTATTCTCAAGGCTATCCTCCTAATAAAACATCCATGTGTTGCAATTCTACTAGATATAAGAAATGTATTCTTAGAAATGATGGACAACCCCAACATGTCACTATTGCTTTCAACCCGTCCCATTTTCATTTGCTTATATAGCTTTTGAACTGTCAAACCACCAACTGAAGGTGAAAACATCCAAATCCATTTTTATACCCATTTTTGACAATTAGAATYCCATTGAAAGTTTCTCCCAGAGTGCCATTCAAATCATTCCCTTACTTAATTGTGATTGGTTGACTATCCATTTTTTGAATTCCAAGACAATGTCAAACGCCTTAGCAACTTCTATTTTTTGAAAATTATAGTAATTACATGTCTTATTCAATTTAAAAATAAATAAATCATGCTTATCAATTATTAAAACCACCACAATGTTTTTTCTTGGTATACATGCTTCCAAGTATATAACATTTAGTAGCGTGCTTTGGCACTGCCTTGGCTTGGGGTAAATGGTGTGGAATACACCACACCCAAGAGCCTTCATCAGTAGCTAATTGGACATGTAGAGGGTGCAGAGGATGTTGGGTGTAGAATATTCCACACCATCACTGTATAGACCATGCTTGCTACTAAATGTTATGGTATGTTGAATTTTTTTTTTTACTCTTTTGCATGTTTTCTCCTTATCAAGATAGGAGGTCCTAAAATGTAGCAGGCTCTACAACGGAACACGCTTAAAAGGTACATTTTGCACTCTTCAATGTACAAGCGATCTACATTTGAGGAGGTGGTCGGTTTTAGAGCACACTGAAATGCACTTTTCTTGCAACTTCAAAAATTCATAACTAATTCCACATAGCTTCAAAAAACATGAAACGACTTGGGTCAAATGCCAATTTCTCTTGTCTTTCAAGGAAAATTTACTGAGAAATATTTCAAGAAGTTCCACCTCCCCCAAAATTCAGTTCCAGCTCTTAAATGGACGCTTTGTGGACCTCCTACCTTACACACCGTTGCTAAGCTTAAATCTCTCCCTATGGAGTATGGATAGGGATAATAAAAAATGAATAAAAACAGCGACTGCACTCTGACTCCATCTCCTTGGCTCTCGCTTCGTCAGGCGTCTGGCAACTCAGTCGATCATACGTGCAGCCAGCGATTCGGCTTTTGCCTTTGCCAGAGCTTCAGCAGCTCTTGAATCTTGTTGTAGAGCAGTAGAGCTGCCAATTTCAACTCTGCAACTCTGCACTCTCCGAACTCAAGGCCAGTCTGTGGCAGAGCTCAAGTGAATGCCCATCAAGTCGTCGGTGCCTGCACAGAAGTTTGGTAACTGAGAAACAAGCAAGATAAGTAAGATTTGGGTGCATGGGCATGACCGTTGCAGACAACAACGTACTAACTTAGCTCAGGCAGGCAGGCAGGCAGGCAACTGAACAAACAGACAGACAGTGATACAGACTTGTTGTTGAGCTTCCAGAAGGTCAATGCACATCTTACAAGCTCCATCTCCGTCTCACATTGTGGCTCGCTCGCTCGCTCGCGCCATCTCTCTCCAAAGCGTTGGCAATTTTGCTTTTTTCTGTTGTGATCCGAGATCGATCGAGTTTTTGAGGATGTTGGCGCAGTTGGGTTGTGCGGAGGAGGATGCGGAAGTGGACCTTGAGCTCGGCTACCCGCCGGTGTAYGCCAAGCTKTGTCGACATGAGGACGCGGCGGGGTTGCCCATTCCGTTCACAGAAGCTCCACCACAACGTTTTCTGCCCTACGCTCCTCACGCCGAAGATGTGAGAAACGCAAAGTGATTACAGTATGCTTTGGTTTCTGTGTATGTTTTGATCTTGACAATGTGTTATCCAGTTTTAGTGGAATACGAGGTGGAGCAGAATGTAAATGCGCTTGGAATCAATCGATTTGGAGTCCGATTGAATGTGTTACGAGGTTTTTGAGCTCGGCGCCATAGCCATGGATTAGATCGATCTTGCTCCCAGTTTTGAATTCTTGATTGTGTTGAGCTTTGTGCATCAATTTGAGACCGGCTATTTCAGCTGTGGCTTGTCATGTTTGGATCTACATATACCCTGATCTCTGTAATCGTGGGTTGTAGCGAAATGACTATGGCAGAGTTTGAATGTGTGTCAAGAATCGGTTGCAGCTCTCATCGTAGAGTTAGTACTAACGAAAAATCTAATATCACTCGTGGTAGATTAGCCGGCGGGACACTTTTAGAGCAACGGCTGTTTTCAAACTAGCATTGTATCTTAATTAGTCGCCTGTTGGAGTTTTGAGATGTGGAGCGTTCACAGAAACATTTCCCCTTGTTGTGGAGCTGCTGCAGTTTCTGCACTTGAAAGACTGGGATAGCCTGTTTCCAGTCGTGGCTGAGAAAGAGAGAGACTCTTCGAACTTACGAAAATATGCGGAAGAGCTGTGGCAGCAACTGGACCATCTCGGGTACGTAGTTGCTGGTCCTATTGATACTTTTAGGGCTAACTTAGCAAAATTAGTAAAACTGCCCCAAATGATGCAGTTTTTAAATCTTAGTTTTCTGAGAAGCTGGTGGAGGGTTTTACTCAAGTACTGGACATGGTAATGGCATTGCAAATGGTTTAGTATGTTTCAAAGAGTAGACTCCATTTCAGCTCCGAAAGAATGCTTTGCTGCCTCTTCAGTTGGATTAGCATGCCTTCTGGGTTAATTCCCTAACTAAAGATAGAGGATACTATTTGCGTCATTTTAGGCTTTTTAACCAATGTGTAGGAGTATGCTTTCATTGGAAGATCACTCAATAGAGCTCACTGGAAAGATTGATCACTTGAAGTACAACAGCCAAAGTCTCTCTCATGTGACCTAACCCATAACAGCCCGCATGAACTTCTTATTGCAATCATTCAAAGTGGCCATTATTCAAAGGACAAAAGACATTCAACCCCATTGTCCTTTCAGAAGTGAGTGATCTCTTTATTGTCACACTCTAAATTCAGGTCATTATTCATGCAGCTGTGGAACACTGCGACAAATAAAAGTGCTATTGCATGAGAGAATAGGCATTCATTTTAAGAAGCATTAATTTGGGATCACATGAATTACAAAGATCATGTAGAATTCTTTTTCACACTTGGTGAATTCTTCATTACTATCGTATATGCATTTCTATTTACCTTCTTGAGATATTGTAGTGAGAGCACAAAGTAGGTTTTGAATTGGGTTTATCCATTCTTTAGTGTTCTCTAGAGTTGGGATGAGTTAGCAATGAGAAGAGATGATGTTATAATACAGAAGGTGATATTAAAGAAATTTGGGTGTACAAACTTGCTACCTCGTCTAGTAGCTTGCATTGTTCTTATWATCTTGTAGCATCCTCAATTTAACTTAACACCAAAGTTGTGTGYCATAGACATTATATTTTTAGGTTCCATAACATTCTAAACCAGTGAAGCATGGAATCTGATCCCAAAAAACTTTGTTGAAGCACTTGAGAATATAAGACTCAAAGAAAGAAGCATCCTATGAAACGCTGGATCACACAAAACACTAAACAATGTAAACAATGTCATTCTGTCAGAATACAATTATAAATATTCATAAGCTCGAGACTGAGATTAATTGGGTAAGTTGAGCGCTGCAGGAAGAGATCGTTTGCGTTGTTCTTTGTCGGCGGAGAGGACGAGGCCGTGGCCAAAGAGCACGTGGGGGAATGCCGTCCCTGGCCCCAACACTTCCGTGAGCAGAAGGCTCTCTGCGGATTAGCTGCAGCTGCCATTGTCAATGCAACTCCCAAGGACAACATGGAAATCCATCCTCTTACATTTTTAGGTACCACTAACCATCATTCTTGCATTTTTCCGTAACTCGTTGCAATCATCAAATAAAGAACTCCCTAAAAATTTGTATTATTGAGTGTATTTTGGACGTAAACTAGGCATAAGATTGCCTACTGATGAATTGCATAAGTAATGYACTCATAGGATTGCCAAAATGTAGTGCATGAATCAACCCGTTTTGTTGCTTTGGGTGGCTTGATTTAGATTGAAGTGAAATAACAGAGTTCCGGTGATTCGGATTTGTTTTGTAGCTTCAGATGGCTTGGTTCGGACACATTCTTCTACTAGTGGTAAGTTCAAATGTAAGCAGACTTGAGCTCTCGCAGTTGAAACTACAGTAGTGGAAATAATCATAACTTATTAACCCAATCCATGAAGATGGGATCATGCCTTTGGTGAACAATGTAGTTGAGATACCTGGATAGATGTATTTTGTTGTTTTCCACTTGCTTATGATGCTTCAGAGTATGACTCTCCTTCAACCACAATGAAAACTAATATTCTACTTGTTGGCATTTACTGCAGGGAATGTTTTGACTTTGCTTAATAATGGTAAGACTGATGCGCAATTTGTTTTTTTCCAATTTCCTTTCATTCTTTCAATGTAGGCTAAACCACTAGATCTCATGTACTGTTTGGTTTACTTCAGAAACTTCATCCAAACGACATTGGACTRTGGAAGAAGAGGAGGCTGTCAAGAACGGGGTTAGGAAATTTGGAGCTGGCAGCTGGAGTGAAATTAAAGCTGATGATTCTGCTCTTGCCAATCGATCTACAGCTCAGATAAAGGAGAAGGTATGAATCTCTCCTTGTTAAGAATTTCACTAGATTTAAAAAAAAGTCCGAATCCACAAGTCAAAATTGACTAAAATGTCCAAATTGGCAAAAACATATGTCAGTTCTGACCCGTCAATTCGAACAGTATTTTCTGATTTGAAAATTGTTTTCTACTCGTGGAAATACTTSACTTGAATTAGACTGTGGTCGAGCACTATTACTGTTCTTCATAGATGCATTAATATAAAGTAATCACCCTGAAAACCTTTGCGCTACATATTGTGTWCTAGGTACTTGAAATATGGAGCTTGTTGAGGGAAAAATAGCTGCTTTACTCATAACTTAGTTCTCTTCATTTTCTCTGATTTTAAGATTACTGCTTTCTTTCTTGGAAGGACGCATGGGTTTCCATATACCTACMGCTACATGGTCGTTAATTCCTTTTCGGCTTGTTTTTGTTTTGTTCTGTTATTGGACGAACAAGGTCGTGCTTGTCACTTTGTAACAATATTGAGAAATACGTGCAAGCAATGAAGGATGTGCTTTTGTCCACTATTAGGCTACAAATTTGAGTTTCCTAGTATAGTCTGAATGAGAATGCTATGATCTTGGAAAATTAAGTGATAAAAAAAAAGTGGAAAAGGTGCACATGGATTACAGGAGCTCCTCCTCTTGAATGGCTGTCTGTCAACTGTAGATTATAAAGCCTCATTGAGATTACGACAATATTGAGGATAGGTATCATTTCAAATCTATCAACTATTTTCAGCTCATTATTTTGTAAAARTTCCTGCAGTTCCGGTCAATGAGAGGGGTCACTCGGAACAAYGGTAATTCTTCAACAAGCACCAGCCGAAGTGACGTGGGGGGACGTCAGTCTGCAGCTACAACTGCCCTTCAGAAGGTACTGTAATCCACAGTCCAAAGCTGCTAATTGGCACTGAATAGAATGCTAGTGAAACCGTGCAATGAACTTAATACCAGTAACATTGCAAATATTAACATTATCTCGTCAATTGTTGTTAATTTGGGGTATTTTTGGGCGCCAAAGATTGTGACATTCATCTGCAGAAACATCCAAAAACTAAGACACATACTGATTTACGTTCCATGCACACGCCCTGAAAATTAAGTGCCAAATTCAGTCGTGGAATTCGCCAATTTAACGAAAACAATTGACATTTCATATATCAGTGACACTGAGAGGGGCTTGTTTTCCTCAGTGCTCTGCCTTCTGCCTGACGCCTAGTTAGGTAGTCTATAAATCATTTGAAGGCACGAATTTGACCCGACTTGCTTTGCCACCTAAGGATTGGTTCTTGGGGTTCTTCACAACATTACAAGTCTTTCAGTGATAGAGTSACCTGTTTCAACTAATTATAAAAAAACAGTCCAAGGTCGTCCCGAGTTTCACAAAACAGTACTAAAAAGTGTTTCATGATTTCACCCACAATTCCTTTGTTTTGTTCTCATTCATTCTTTTAGTAAGATCTGGATATATTTGAGAAGCCTGTTTGTGGACTCCACGGAGTAAAGGAACGATCTGGTCTGTAATTAAATATAATAATGTAATGTAATGTAATGTTCGATTCTGCCAGGAGCTCCGAGTGAAAATAGGGCGAGAAGAAGAGAGAAGGGAGAGGGAGGAGGAGCTCACCCAGTTGGAGGACACGGTGATGAAGCTGAAGCTTGAGAATGAGAAAGGCAGARCGAAGGCTCTGCAGTTGGAGAGCTTGCTCAAGAAGCGCAAGCACCGTGTGGAGAAGCATCGCAAGTTGGCGGAGAGCCAGGCCTCGTATAGGCTCTGCCTCGAACGAGTGCTGCGGGACACCATGCACCAGTATGCATCCTCCTTCAGTTACACCCTCGCTTGCTTGCTTGGTCRTTTCCATTGTCTACGCAGACCCATGTTTTTCACTAGAAAACTACTGTCAAGGACCATCAATTTCATTAATCTTGAAACACTTGAAACGCTGTGGACAGAAAAATGTCCAATAAATGACTTTTGGGGTTATGGAGGAAACAAAGCATGCATGAATTCATCTAGGAATCTAATAAATTTTGGCGGACCAACGATCAGAGAGGCTTCCGTTTTCCAGGGTTAAATTCACATGATTTCTCAAGAAATTGTGACATTAAACTACAGCTTGTTTAGATTTACGTTTTAGGTCGCTGGTCAACATCGTGGAATTCCGTAAATTGAACGAAACTGACAATCGGGAGTACTGAGTCATCATTCATGGATCTTAAATTGCATTGTCGTGGATTTATCGCAAGCCAGGTTTCTCAGTGACAAATAAATTCTTCTTCATATTCTAAGTTGTGGTTTTAAAATCATGCTACAATAGAAAAGGTGCAAACCCAACACTTACTACTCAAGAGTGTTATGTTATTGATATTCTTGTTATCATTGTAGGGCCATGTCATTCAAGGAGCAGGCGCTGTTAACCCAAGAAGCCTGCAATGTGCTCATTGCCCGACTCGACAGCGAGAAATCTTTGTGTGAAGCCATGGAAAGTGAGCTTTTGAAGCGACACTCCACACAAGAAACACTGGCAGCCGCAGCAGCAGCCGGCAACACCAGCAGAAAGGGTGCAAGCCCAACACGCCTCAAGAAGGCGGTGACGAAGGGGCGGGATCTTGTGGATGTCAGTAGCTGTGTCTCGCTCCGCACCATGGAAGCAAACAACCACAATGACGAGGACGAGGACGACGACGAGGACGACGACGACAATGTGTTGTCTGCATTAAGCCATGATGAAGTTCAGGCTCAAATTCTTCAACGTGAGCATCAACGAAAGGCCCTCGTTCGCCATGCCATCAAAGGTAAACCATTTAACCAACGACGAAAGTTTAGCTTCAAGTGGTAACACCGTGTAATTCAATACATGATTGGGAAACTGATTCCAAGTCATTTCGAAGCTCCGGTTGTGGTTCTGGACTACAAGAACCGTCAATSTCCCAATTWKTTGTTGAATAYGGTGTTAGTTTTTTCTTCCAGTTGCAATGCAGGTTGAAGATACTGTACAAAAGAAGCAGTGGACAGGAAGGTAGCTATCAAATGTTAAGCTKTCATGTTCCATTTCATCTGCAGAGTATATGCWRCAACCCAGAACAAGAGCRAGGAGTGGTGAGGCAACTGCCAATTTACAACAAGACGATGCGGACAGTGGAACTCCAGGTACATTCTACCCCCCTTCAAATTTGAACGCTTGGGATACAGTCATATTACGGGTTCAATAGCTTTGCGGCATTGAAACCCTCTTCAACATCACCTGAACATTTGATTTAAGTTTTTCTAATTTTGAACCTTGATAACTTTTGCATGCAACATCCAAATAACGTAATCTTTGCTGCATTGAAACCCTCTTTAAGTTTGATGTGCTAAAACTTGAGGAAATGAACCCCGGCTGCAGGTATTGACGACTCATCTGGAAAACATGCGGAGAACAGGTGCGAGAAAACAGAGCCCCAACCCTGACACCGACAGTAGTGATGAGCCCGCGACACAAACTGGCTCGTCCAATTTGGACAAATGGCTGCACACTCTGCTGGTGAAGGGCGCCGTGTCTGCAGCTTCCTCACCTGGCCGTGACGACTCGACTCCTCTTCCCACCCTCTCCCCGGCAGTGTCGCAAAGTAGTGGGGCTGCCATGCGAGAGAGCCTGGAGCGTCCAAGACCGCAGGTTAGGACTGCACTTTGAACACCCTCTTGCTCAAGTCACAAAACTCAAAGTTAACCCCTAAAGGATGTTGTCGTTTTCTATACGTTCTCCCTTTTTGTATACAAAAGGGAAAATTGAGTAGCACATGAATCCCATTCAAGCTGTAAATTTCAGACCTAGTCACAGTCATACTGCTGGTCTCTTGAGAATTTTTTGGGAATTTTTGAGCGTTTAGAGAGGATCAAATACATTCAATGTACGAACAGCATATGCCAACTCTTTTGGTGGGCAACATCCTTAAGGGGTTAAGAGTCACATATTAAGAGAACTACATGTATAGTAATCTCATTCATTTGAATAAGCAATGGAGCATTTCTCTTATTGCCTAATTCTTGGTTAGGTCTTGTTGGAAGTCAAAAGAGTGTTCTAGATTCTCTTCCTTTCCATGTTTTGGGCACTGACTATGCAGGATTTTGAGAGTGTCGAATACAGGAGTAACCAAAAGTGAACTAGGCTCTCTTGAATAAAGGTTGCACATTTGAGTGAGAATTTTTTGGGGTTAGTTGGAGAAAGGGGTCAAAAGTAGGAGCAGTATAATTACCTCAAATAATGACAATGTCATAGATTTGGAGAATTGGGATTCCCTATTATGATTGTGTTGCCTCTGGAGCAAAGAGGTGGAGGAGGCTTTGCATTTAAGAGAAGCTACATGTGAGGAAGTTTGAGTTTGTAGGACTTTACTTGAAAAGAAAGCCAAGGTTAATGGGCATGAGGTCTTGTAGATTAGTTGATTGTTACTCATCCATTGAAATGATTGTGCAATCATAAAGTCACATAGTCTACCTTCGAACAAATCTTAATTCTATCCAAAGTCAAGTATAGTAGAGCCCCCCTTACTCACTCAATCCCAGACTGGTCTGACATATTGGTTTACAAAGGTTTATTGGCTAAGAGAGGGTCAGATTTAGTCACAACCTTTGTAATGCGGCTGAGTCCGGGCCGATCTAACATATTGGCTTACAGAGGTTTTATTGGCTTATAGAGGAGTGACTTCTACTTTAGTGGTGAAAGGGTTGAGGCAGCCCAAATCCAAGAGGAACAGATTTGGCTTGCAAGTACTGATAAAAGAACGCTATACTAATTTGGTTCAGGAGCTCATTGCTAGAGATTTCGAGAAACCAAGGAGCTTGAGAGGCACTCTGCTCCGGAAGCTGAGCGTGAAGCACCAAGCGGAGCTTGAAAGTGAGAAATGCAATGGTGAGAAAAATAGAGCAATTGTAGGGGGTCCTAGACTTTTGATGCATTTTCTTTTTTCTTAATGGTCTGTATTAAAAGAAGTTAAAAAAAAATAACTATCAGGGTCCCATTGCCATTGAAAGAGGAACAACACACTTCAGAAATTAAGGAGACATATCTCAATTGTTAACATGCAAGTTGATACTACCAAAGACTCCTTGTGGCATGCGTTAGTTTCACAAAGATTGCTTTCAAATGGTGAATGAAAATATTCACTTATAGCAGTCTTGTGTTTTGACATTGAGTCGTTCGACATCAAATTGGGTTTCCATCTCAGTCCCTCATTTTGAATAATGAACACCCAATTGAACCAATTGTTCACTTCAGTTGCCAGTTTCACCACTTTGATGGGGTCTCAAAAATTAACACAATTTGTTGTCCATCTCCCACATATGAGTAATGACATTGTATTGAACTGATTGTTGCTAATTTCACCTCGTTTGAATCAACATTGGATTGTGTGTGCTGTCTTTTGGGTGCATAGTGAGTCCTCTCTTAATATCCACAATACCTCCATTCAAGGGATTCTCAATTAAAAGATTGTCTCTTTCAATGAATGTTGTCATTGATTACTCATAAATTAGTAATAAAAGCCTTTGAAACTAACGTACTTATGAGGTGAATGATGTTGTGTGGGGGATTGGGGGCAGAGCTTGGGAGGAGCACGGGTGAGGAAGAAGCGCCATCTCCTGCGTTGTCAGGGTGGCCTGGAGGRATCCCACTGGGAGGCATAGCATCTGATTATTGGCTCAAAGACCAAGTTGCAAGGTGACACTAGAAAGTCATTGATGCTCACAATTGGAAAAAAGCTCAAATTTGTAGATTATTTAACTTATCAGCATGGTTCCCAAGAAGTTTATGTGCTGACAATAGATTAGAAGTTGGGAATTTTAGCATAAATTTTGAGTTTTTTCCTGTCTTGCAGGCGAATGTATGGATGTATGGATGTCAATTTGGGGGAGACAGTCTGATTAATTAATTAAAACTTCTCTTGTGTCCAGAACTCGCACACTCTCATGCTTGTGTCATAATCTCTTAACTTACAATTGGGGATGAAATTGTGTCATAGTCTTGACTCTTTAGTCCTGCAAGTATTAATTAAAGAGCCGTTTTTTTGAGAAACCATATGTTCAGGTCAGATTGGGCGCAGGAATAATTTAATTCTAGAGATTAAGACAGTTTGGCACATCGGTGCTGAAATAATTTAATTTTAGAGTTAAGAAAATTTCGGGCAGCTCAATTTAGATTTCTTGAGTTTATTTTATTTTATTTTTTAAAACAAGCGAGTTGAGATTTCTTGAGTTTCGGCACTTTGCTCTTCCTAAGTTTTGGGCACTCCCTAATTTGGATTCATTCTTTCTATTCAAGCATAACCGTGGTCTCCTCCTTTTTCTAAATTTTCTCAAAAATGATTTTTGGATATGCAAAATTAGTGAGAATGAAAATTTTCAGATCTTCAGAAATAGTTGTACAATTTTTAAAATTTTTAAAATTTTGCCTTAATTATTTAGGGAATTGATCTACACATTAAGAGCTTGTTGAAATGAGGCTTGTCCCCCTTAACCCTTAAATGACAAGTTGGTGACCATGGAAATCATCAATTTTGATACAATGGGAATCATTGGTCTACAAAAATCCAAAAACACACATTGGAAGTCAAACTATTGTAGAAGATATTTCCTTTCCACACAAAATTCCAAGGATGAATAGTTGCATTTCTATTCATACAAGAAGATGCTCTCATTCGTTGACCAAAAAATGGCTTGAGTGTTGTTTATGGATTATCCCAGGACAAATGGCGCAGACATTTAGTGTCTGATGGATGACATAGTGTACTTTCGTGTGGGATAGAAGTGCAACTATTCATCCTCGGAATTTTGTGTGGAAAGGGGAGATCTTCTACAATAATTTGACTTCAAATGGGTTCTTTTGAAGTTTTTAATACCAATTGTTCCCATAGTTTCAGAAATGATGAGTTCTATAGGAGCGTGTCCTAGGGTTAACCCTTTGATGAAGCGGCGGGTGTCTCGTGTCCGATAAATGACAGAGAATCAAACTATACAACATAGAAGTGCAACTATTCATCCACGAAATTAGGGGTGGAAAGGGAAGATCTTCTAAAGTATTTTGACTTCCAATTAGTACTTTTGGATGTTTTTAAACTATTGATTTCCACGGCATCAAAATAGTCAACTTCCACGATCACCAATACATCCTTGAAGGGTTAACTTACATCCTACTAATTAAACATGAGTGTGCCCAAGTGAAGTTTGAGCTTAGAGCATCCCCACTAGGTGTTCCGTATCCCTTTCTCTACTTTTTTTTGGGACCTCGTATACAAATGAGACCTGACGAGTTTACCGAATGAGGCTTGCGATACAGAATTGGGGCGCAACTTTTCGCGAGTTTTGAAAAATTTAGGGGTACAGAACGTGGAAAAGCTTGGTGCGGTGAGGTTCCGTATCCCTATCTTTATTTGAGGTCCTCTCTCTAAATTTTTAGGGATAAGGAACTCACTGGTGGGGTTGCTCCTAGGTGCTTGTAGTTCAAACATCCAATCAAAATCAAAATCAATCTCTAGATGCACAAACAAGTGATGAGGAAAAACAAACAAAAATTGTAAAGAATCTACAAAAGATTGGGTACAAAAATCAAAGAAATATCTCAAAAATAATGATGTGCTAAAAATAGACAAGCAGACATTCTTTTTTGTGCTTAACCCCTCAAGGCCCAAGGCGTTTTTTGGTTTAAAAACATCATTGCTTTCCTACCTTAGTCCATGTCAGTAAAAGCACTACCAAATTTTGCAAATTTTGCAATATTAATTCACATTTAATGTGGCAATAAAATGATTTTTGATAGAGTTTTGCCAAATTTAGACTGCCGCTGTCAAGAATAAAGCAACAGGAATGCTGGATGTCTTTGAACTAGGCAAGAGAGTCCTGTAAATGTAGCTGCCATGACATTTTGCAGATGCACAAGGATGTGGCACTGCCGCTAACTGTATGGCGTGGGCTATATTCGCATGTGACTTACTGAGAAGAGTTCATTTCCGACTTGGGATGAAATGTAATTTCATTAGGAACCTTRCTCCATTGATGAGGAAGAATCAGATCTGCAAATAAACAAGATGCAAAAAAAATAACGCTAAGAGAACCTTTGTGAGCAAAGAAAGATACACCCATTTGTTGTCACTTTGAATTGTTGGTCTTCATTCCAAAAGCATCTGTAGCTATTTACAAATCTTCTAGTTGATCACTGGAGGAAAAAATTCGCATAAAAAAGCGTCACACTACAAGTTCATCCTCAAGATAGCAATACTCAAATGTGAACTCCGTCTTGATCCGTTGACACCTGAAAGGAAACAATGAAAGATTGATGATTAGGGACTAGACTTGCAAGACGGTTTAGTTGTAATCAAAATATGCGGAGAAAAKAGMTTTGCCATGTACACTGACATRTAAACCCCAAGTACACAAACGTCCAAAGTCGTCGCTTCTAAGAGTTGAAATGAACCTTTTGAGGAGACTTCAACTTAATAAAATGAAACAATATAATGAACTACTCATACCCTATATATTGAAAAATAGAAATAAACTCTGCAAGTTACAATAATCGACTATTAGCATCTGAAGTAAACTTCTGTTTTTTTTAGCATAAATATGGGGGTTAAGCAAGAAGTACTGGACAGAGGCAAATYAGAGGAACAGCATACCAGCCTTGTTGGTAGTCATTGTGGACGACGTGGAAATCAAAATACACGTAAGTTCCAGTTTCATACTCATCCGTCGTGACCTTCGGCTCTTCGTGACGTTGGAACCAAGTGTAGTATTTTTTGTGATAACGCCATGACTGTTTCTTCAACTCCCGAGCTGCCAAATATTGCTGGTAAGTCCCCTGTAATCAAACCCACTCGATAAGTGAAACTTACAAGATTGAGAGCTAYACAAGAAAYAMGATGAAAAGAGTRTCCTACCACCTMGTAAGGAAATATGAAGGAAAATAAACTGGATAACACTTGATGCTTCCCTAAAATGCTGACATAGGAACACAAAAATCTGCAACATACCTGCTGATAATAGAAAGCATAGAAGAGCACATCCTTGTCTAGTCGTTCCCAAAGGGCTGGATTATCAATAATCGGGGCTTGCACTTGCGGGTAGGAAGCAGGAGTGATGGCCGGATGCCTCTGCAAAACGACACCAGATTGGTATCTGAAAACTTGCGATGGATCATTTACGAAGCTTCAATGAAGATAATGAAATATACCAATAGAAATCAGGCCCCTCATTTTGGAACAATATAAAYATGATTTGCAAGTTCCTATTGTAGGCAATTAGATTGAAAGAGAAATTTCTGTTTTTAGTTTGGGCACTTCGTAGAAAAGACAAAAGGGTAGACAAATCTAGGTTCTAGAACATAAACTACACGCAAATCATTATTACCGGAGTGTAACTCTTTGGCCTTTCTGAGTCCTTGGGAAGTGGTAGGTTCCTGTATGCGTGTTCCAATGCTTCATGTTGTGCCACAAAGTGTTCACGTCCCAAAGCTGGTGATAAATTATCCCCAATTGCGCCAAGGTCTGTCACACTCCGTCGTCCAATCACACCTGGATTCATTGAAGATTGCAGATGATGACTCTGCTGCCCCGGTACAAGATCTGCATCCCGAGATTGCTGACTGTAGTCCGCAAGTGAGCCCGGAGTCCCGACCTGCAGGGTAGATTTGCCAGACCAACTGTCACCTTCTTTGCGTCCCTGCATCACACAACAGAGGTTTTTCGTTTCTTTGTTGGCTCAAATTCGTTTATTTTCTTGGAGAGTCTCCTTCCTTATCAGCAAGACTTGCATTCATGCTACACTGGACCAAGATGCTATCTTCCAAATTCCTTGACAACTCCAGTCTTTTCAAGGAAATTCATTATAGAGGTTCAAGTACCAGGCACATAATGAGTTCACTTTAACAATTTTGCGCATACTTTTGCTTAATCTTTTCAGGCTCTTCGATAATTGTTCATTAGTCAATTAGTTCCTCGAGAGGAGAATATTAACTGATCCCTAGGCTTGGTTTGAGTTCTTTGTGGCTTCTCTATTGTAGTACTCCACTATCTAGGCCAGTTCATCTGCAAAATCAACGAGGACATCACTAGCATTCGCACTAGTAGAGATTAAGARAATCTTTCTATCATGACCATCYGTGCTGGGAACTGTTGCATTAAGATACTTCCATGCCAAGACTATGACGACCGACATTTTAGAATTCCTCAAGCAATGTATTCTTCATTAGTTCCTAATTATTCCTGGAAGACTCTAGGCTCTAAACAGTGCTCCTTCCTATCCCTGATTCCCAATAGGTAACTGTTCTAAAAGAATCGGTTTAAAGTAATTGACAAAACTGCCTGTATTAACGCACCATCACTAAAACTGCCAAGCTAAGTAACAGACAAAAAACTATCACAGCAAGAAAGGGAAGAGGCATTACGGAGACGTCAAAGGTGTCCGAATTTTTTAGATCATCCTCGCTGAATGTCATGCCACGATTGAARGCGGAACCCAGAGAGGTAACCTCAGCAGCAGGATCTTCAGACGATTTAAGCAGTTGCGGAGGCATCTGTTGCTGAGCTGATTCCATTCTTCTACTGCTTGAATCTACTGACCACAAAATCAATCGTCGATAGGATCGTCAATATTCTAAACTCAAGCTGGACATAGAAGAAAACTCGCAGGCACCTATTCAACGAGGAAGAACGAAACACAAGCAAGCATCTGGCRAAATCAAACTCGGATGATTTCACAAACCTCGAAAAGAAAAATGGGCGTATTATGGTAAACCAAATTTAACGTACCAAAWACAAGAAGCAGTCACTCTTTTGTGAACGCTAGAAATGTTTCCAAGATTGAGGAAAAAAAATAGGGACGAACCGTGTTCAGTTGGAGAAGTAGCAGAGGATAAAGACACTTGAGTTAATTGCTGTGGGGAAGACGCAGATAATCCCTGCGACTGGTTTGTTGGAACAGGTGTGGATGAAGGAGAAGGTGACTGAGGGCTTGTGACTAAACCAAGAGACGATTGCCTCTGCATTGAAGTAGTTTGAGATCCTCCCAGCATCGGATTCTGCAAATTTTGCTGCTGCTGCTGCTGCAGTATATGAAGCTGAGCCTGCAATACAGCGAAACGAACATTCATTTCCAAACATTATAAACGAAAATAATAAGAAACTTGAACCAGCATGTTCTGATATTAAACGATAGATACCTCGTGGTGCATCAGTTTCAGCAACGACAGTAAATAAGTTGTGCTGCACAAAATTTGAAGAATTTGCGCCCACCCAAGCGATCTTAAAATAAAAACACGGAAATACTTCGAGAAGCTAAAGCACCTGCTGAAGAAGATTTGCCTGYGGGGCAGAAAGCCCAGGAGGTTGTTTCAGTGAGGAGCTTGAAAGCTGAGAAATTTGAGACCCGCCTGTAAGCAGGGAGGCAGCAGAGTGACCTTGTTGTGTCTGCTGGTACCGTTGTAAGAACTTCTGTTTCTGGTCCGGCATAATTTCAGAGCGATGGTATGGTCCCTACGGAGAGAAAAAAGATAGAACACAGAGAAGCTGCAAAGTGTAAGAAAGCATTTCTAATTCTTCCTAACAAATATGTCAGCATCAAAAAATAAGGTAAGCAATAAAAGTCAAAACAAACTCATATCGTGACTTACGTGTAACCAGTCCACGTGTCTGACGCCAAACCACGSTACAGTATCAATTTTTTTAAACCAAACCAAAGCAGTGTCTTCTGACGGTCTATGCCTAGAAAGTACCACGCAAAATCCAAGTCATATATCTCACCGTTTCTTGTGTGTTTGCAGAATGCGGCCGCCACTGGCCACCCGCAACAGCTGGCATACTACCACCTGTGATATGAACACATCAGTCCATTTCAGCACGCGAGCAGCACCATATTCATACATTAAAAAAGAAAACAAATATTTATTACAGAAATAAGGCACAAACATGGACAAGAATGAATATTGACAGTTTACTTAAGACTGCTAACCTGTAAACAAACGTGTACCCGGGAGCCCAGTATCTGATCCCCCTAAGCCACTGTCAGTCAAGCTTCCGGATCCATATGCCCGGCTTCCACTACCTATAAAAGAGGAAGGTTTTCCTGAGCACAGCAACGGTGTGCATTCGCAAGACAAATGCAGATAAATGATACATCCCACACAGGAAGAGCCAAGTAGTATCATGAATCTCTCAAACAATTAACACTATTCAGATCAACATACCATCAAATACGCAAGTGTGAGACGTATGAAATGTGGGACATGGAGTACCTAATGTTCCAGCAAACTGTTGAGACAAACCGCCACCTGATGGAGGTCTCTCATCAGTAAGAACGAGTCTCTTGCTTAAATCCAGCACGGGAGGCACTAAGGGGCTTCCATTAAGARGTGTCGTGGCAGGAGGAGGAGACTGTCCCCTGATGGAATTTTCACCCAATCCTGGTCCAACCCGCCGCCCTGTCAGCGCACTTGCATCTTCCTCTTTCGTTCGGCCTTGTAAAAGGGTAGGTTGCAGAGCAGGAGTTGTAGGTAACGATTTTATTGCCACAGGTCTTGCAGGTGAGATCCCAGTTGGAGTACCTGAAGTACACGAACCCAAATGTACTTAGAGGCATGAAAGGAAAAGAAAAGCATCCAGAAATATTGTATATTGAATTAATCAGCACATTGACAGAGAACCACGGCAAGAGTTTTCAAGTCAACTGGCCCAAATAAAACTTGAATGTCTTCTTGCACAGACTGCTACTCACTGTAGCTTACCTGTAGCACTCAAACCTCCGAGTTGGCGCGACAAGGATCCCGCTCCAGTTGAAGGTGAAGGAACCCCTGCACTTGCCACTGGGCTAACACTAAGTACAACGGCCGGAGAGCTTGAGTTTGGAATACTACGTGTGGGAGAGATTGGTAACATAGATGCACCTCGTGTCCGGCCACCAGGAGATTCAGCGGATGATTCTGAAGAAGGCACAGTGTCATCATTCGCAAGTGGTTGTGACGATGGAGAGACAAGGGGGGATATTCCAAGCGATGAAGCTGAGACCTGCATGAAACAGTTTTAAGTAGTTCTATGAATAATCGCAAAGAGTTGCTCAGAACTCAATCAAAGAGTTGCTCAGAACTCAATCAAAGAGTTGCTCAGAACTTCCAATCGTTAATAGAAAAGCAAGTTGATATTATTCTCCTCCAGATCCAGTGGTGAAAAGCATGCTCTATTTCTGAACTGAAAGAAAATAAGAAAGACCCTAACGATTTAAGTCAATTTCAATCCACAAAGRAGAGAATTTCTTACAAAAAGAATCACAAGCGACGTTTGCAAGGTCAAGGCAATAGAAAAAGAACCAACTAATGGTCCATGGTAACCTAAAAAATTGTGTAATCAGACTAAAATATTTCCCAGGCTGGGCCAAAATAAACAGAAGCAGAAASATACTTCTCATGGAACAAAGTCAACTAGATTTTCCTCTTACACAAACCAGTCCTTGTGAATGGGGGTGAAGGATGGGCAGTGCGGCGACTAATTAAAGTAACATGGAAGAAACAGATATTAAATGTAATCTTAAGATGAAGAGAGCCCACTTACAGATTGCACAGCAGTAAGAGAAATAGTGGGTTTCAAAACGGAACCAACAGGAGACACACCAACTCCAGAGCCTGTCGCAAGTGCGGCCTGATTGTCACCAAAAAAATCACTTAGCTTACAATTATACAGGTAACGAAAGTATTCTTGACTCGACTAATTCCGGGAGGTGAGACAGAGAGAGCAGGTTGTTACTAAACCTAGAAAATCAAATGTCTTTGAGAACCTAATGTATACCCCAGTCTCATCAGCACTTAAGAGTGAATCAATAAATATTGCACTACTATAATATTATAATAATTTAAACCAATCCAAAAATACATAACAATCAAAGTAACTACAATTTTAGTTCAACATACGGTAGTGCACACCACAATATTGGGAACAAACTACATTCTTTGAGAAAAAAATTGGATTTTAGGTATGAATATTATGGGCCCCTCTAACTAAGCATCACAATACTTGATAACCCACGCTAGTCGAATTAAAAGTGCCAACAACGAAAAAGAGAAACCCAGAACCCCGTGACGAATCCTCGCGACGATGTTTGCCCATTGTTTTGCTCGAGACASCCGCTTTGCGAATCGCTTTGCTCTTGCCTATTTTCATATGATGTGGGATGATTAAAATACTCTGGATTTCATAAACTCCTGCTAGTGGAACAGCCTCTTTGCACCCTAGGACCCAATGCTTGGCTTTACAAGGGTATCTTGTGTGCCCCCGATGGCACATATTGACTATTTTCCTATTTTTTGAGACCTCCAATGTTTCTACTGAYAAATTCTAAGAAATTCTATATCTCAAGCCCAGTCGATCCAAATTCTATGAAACGCTCACCGAAGGACTTTCCAGCAGGACAAAGAAAACATCGGGAACCCCAAGGTCTCCACCTGGCTTTCTAAGTCATAAAATCTATAATGTTAATCATAGATCTATAAATCTACAAWAAATCTCAATGCCATCCGATTAGCAGGGAACTTAAAACCAACGAAATTGCAATATGCTAAGATTCCATGTGTGGAAAAGCCTTGGAGTTAGGAAGGTCAGAATRAGCATCGCCTAGTTTGAGATCCAGGAGATCAATGTGTCAGGTAAACATCCTAAAGGCAGCAAGTTTTCTGATCCCATCAATGCGTTAGCAAATGCTAGAGAATAATAAAGCAAGTCATTCGCATGCTTCTGATACTCCAATAGTATTCTTGGGAGTTTCAATAGTATCATAGGGAACCTTATGGTGGAATTAGACTATCCCTTGACATAAGATGCTTCAACTCCCATTAGTCGCTTCAGAAAACTCTTCAATTTCCGATGTTTACTACTGAAAGCTTGTGACAATTTTGGAGACTACCTTTATGTGCTACACTTTTAGTGCTAATTGCTAAATCTAGGCTCTGCATTTCGGATGTTCTCTGTCATTTTCGTCACAAACAAAACAAAAAACTTGTGAACCTCCATTTCTTAAGAATGTAATTGAGGACATGATCCAGAAGTACTGACCTTCTCTTTGACGACAATGGAAGGCGCAACATTCGGTATAGCCTCCAGATTTTCCAGAGCTTCGATCTTATCAAGAGGTAAAGATTGATATGTATCGTCCACATCCTCAAAACTATCAAAGTCGTCCTGTAACAACGAAGCACCCAATCACTTCGTTACTACCGAAATTATACATGGCAAACCATTGAGGTATGCTAAGGTGAGGCATCTGAACTCTCTATGTGCCAATGTTTCACAAGCTCTTTGGACAGAATTGTGAGAATATTTCAAATGTCCAACAGAGAGAGCGTCGTAATTGTCTGCCTGCTGAGCAGAGTAAACGTCAACTTCACATACTCTATCATGCGTGGAATAAAAACAAACAATAGTTATTTTCATTAGAAAGTTCATGCCTCAAATTCACCACACTATAACACATACGTATCAATGAAAGGCAACAAAATCAACACACCTGGTTACGTTCAACATAATCCTCGACCAGATCTCTCACATCCGTCACTTCCTCGGGAGAGATTTCGTCATTGTCCAATAGACGCAATATTAATTCCAACTTTATGATGTGCAATTTATGCCGACTGATTGACTCCTCGAGGTGGGTCTGTTCATAACAACGGTGTCAAACAGAAGTCGAAGCTTGCATAAGCTTAAAGCATTCCAATAAGCACCTTCACCGATGTTGAAAAGTGCATCTTAACAAAACAGATTGTAAGAAAATCTTCATTGATTCGAACAAATCTAGTTTAGGGATAAAGACGCAATACCAGACGGGCAGGACGAGCCTTTCCCTTTTTGACTTGAAGACCCTCCATCTCTGCTTCAAACGAATCGATTTGAGATTCCAACTCACTAACCTGCCAACACCAATATCGAAATCAAGATACATTACAGCTACGGAAAGACGCCACGAACAACAGAAGCTGTGAAGAACAAGAGAAGATAACACACTAACTTTCACCAGTCTGAAGGAAAATTCCCTCCTTAAACCAATAAACACAACCTGGAGAGACGAATGTGGCAAAAATTAACAGACCATATTGTTTAGCCAATCTCGTGAATCTCCTTTTGCTTTATCTCGTGGATCCTGCTAACAAGCAAACACATCCACCACCAACTTAAGTGTAAGTGTTGAATATTTCCTATTTCCATAAATCCAACCACACTAACGTCAAACCAGTGTAAATCAGATAACCCCGCTTAAAATGTATCTCCATTATTGATTTCGTAGAAACATGTCCAAGAGTCAAACGAAGCGACACATTGGATTTCTTCTTACATGCATGGTGCGCGATGAACTTCAAGGGCACAAAATAAGTAAAAGTATAACACAAAATAGGGACAAACCGTTTTCGGTTGCTGACCCAAGCCTTCTTTAGAAAAAGCTTTCGTTTTAGTCTCTTTCTCACACACTTTAAACCGTTCCATTTCTCGCTCTATCTGCTTTCGAGCCTCAAGGAGAGCCTGTAACGCAAAACAAAACAATAGCACTACATTCAACCACATTGTACCTCAATATTCCAGCATCTATACATATGTAGTAGTGTTCAAAATTATCGTGAGAAACGAGCAGTGATCAGCAACAATCGCTATCAGCAAGGATTGTCTTCCAATGGAAATTTCATACCTTTTTGTCTTTGATCTCACTAGATTGAATCCACATCTTGATTTGGTCACGATAACGCTGTAGCTTCTTTATCTCCTTCTTTAAATCTGCCTCAAACTTCTCCTTCTGATTTGCATTCTCGGTGTCGTACACCTGCGATGCCCCCAACATAACATTATTAAGCACATCCACATTCAAAGAGCTTGTGCAAATCAGTGTGGTAAGAACCAAAATCAACATCCAATTTCCTAAAATAAACTAGTTGTCACAATTCTTCAAACGAATAAAAARACGAGTAAGACCACCTTCACTGAATTCTTGATTGTTTGATGAAAGCAGATAGCAAGCAAATCGGAACTAAGAAAATAGCAATAAAAGTATGTCCCATGAAAAACACAATTTCAACCCCATTGACAGGTAGCTTGATTGAGCTTATTCACCTTGTTCCAGATGCTGTCAAAAACATCGACACCTTCCTGAACTTTCTTCAGCACTTTGTCGATTTCTCCTTGTAGTTTGCGCGTGGCCCCCATGATGTACCCTAGGATTGCCACCAAATGACCAAGTGTAYTATACACGGTGCTCGTAACAACCGGTAATTAACTGCGAAAGCTGTAACCACCTGGTCACCTGTCGTTCACATTGAATAATTTTAAGTTGGTCCTGTTCAATCAAAGTGCGGCAAATTTCAGTAAGACTAATTTAAAATCTCCAGAAGCAATCCGCAAGGAATAAACCCGAGAACAAAATCAATTGCAGTCGCAACAAACGCTCGTCGGCATTGGCTTATGCCAAAATTCGTGATCAAAATAATAACAGAACTCTCAAGAAATTACAAAATGAGCTCAATAAAATTRTGAAAAACAATTTAGAAATAACCACGGAATCTATTCAATCCGCATTTCCACGGAGTTCCTTCAATCCACGACACTTGCCATCAAGCCCTACAATAATACTCATCACATCTGACAMAATAAAAAAATTACACATTATGTCCTAAGCGCTAGAAAAACTGCGCAACAATGTGAACTGTAACCAAGAAAGAAAACACTCATTGCAGTTGTCAAAAAAACGAAACGAAACGAAACGCACACGATGCATCACCTTCAGGACGAAATTAGGGTTTGACATAAACGCCAATACTGAATGCGATACGCGGACAATTCGAGCGCGAAAGGGATCGTTGGAATGCTCGCGATGCGTCAAAGAGATTGCAGATRAAATACACGATCGGAAAACTAAATATCGATACGCAATCGGATCGCGAAGATGCGTCGACGCTCCAAGTTGCAGGTGGATGATTTTCTCAAACTCGGTTGTTGCGGTTTCAATGTCCTCGTCTTCTCCACCAAAGGAGAAGGTTCGCTCCCGGTCACTTACGATCCCATCGCTCGAGTGGCCATGGGAACGGTCGTCATTATCCAGTTTTCCGATTTTGTCCTCATTGGTCAAACGTTGGTGTGTTTGATGAGTTGGCACTGGGACATGCAGAACTGACCCCTGAATGTTCCTTTTCTCACCCTAGGGAAAACCTGGGATCATATTATTTACCACGAATGACCAAATTGCATAATTTTAAAGAATTATAACCTTGACCTTATACTAGGTTTGCATAACTTAAGAGTTGATTCATCTTTGCCCCACATTAAAGTCCTAGGTTTTTATTGCCTTTTTACAGTGTCAAATATCCAAGATGAAATTCTTGAACTCATATGACCGCGATGTAATTAGTGTGAAATATTTTAATAATTATCACATTATTTCTAATAATTTGAGCCTAGAATTGCAAGAGGCATTGGTGAAACTTGTAAATATGCACAATTTTCAAAATATTTCTAGGTAGATTATTACTCTCAGGCATGCTATTTGAATTAGATCAAATTTAAACAATTGAACTTTATACAACATTATAAATAGTTTTAGATTCCAAAGGTGTTAAAAGTGGTCACATCAAGCATGTAATTTTCAATTATATATGAAATATTGGTCAAGATTTATAAATTCCATATTGTAACAAATGGTACAATTATTATTGCATTCAAAATCTGAAATATCTTCAATTATTATAGTAAACAACAATATTAAGCTAATAATATGCTAGTGTATAACAATATATGTCAAAAAATGGTAGTTTTTTTACTATAAAATTTAGTGCATATATATATGTATATATATAGAGAGAAAATGAAATTTATGTGAATTATTCTTTAAGGATCTTGATTTTGATGTTTTAATATTAGAATTGGCATTCTAGTCTTATGATAAATATGTAATTTAGTCTAGAAGTTTTTATGAGACTACATTATTAGTTATATTATAAACTAAATTCTTTAACTTTGAAATTTTTTTATGAAAAAATTGTACAAAAGTACATCCATTGATCCATGTTGTGTTCAATGAATGTAGATAGCAACAAGACGAGTGTCAACAAATGAAATCCCGACCCCAAGAAGCAACAATAAAGTAAGGCCTCATTGGTGAATGCTTGGAAGTGAGTGCTTGGAAGTGAATGCTCAAGTGTAGAGTGTAGAGTAAGCAACAGTTTTTGCAATGGTTTTGCAATGCCCAAAATTCTAAGGAGGTCATCTTTTAGGCGCTTGTTATGGTTGGTTTGCCTGTCAAAGACTAGCTTACCTTATTGCATGTACCCTTGCAAACGATCTCTTTGAGGACTACAATGCCAATGAGACACTAAGCTTAGTACATGTAAGGTAGGAGGTCGAGAAATGGAGCATCTAAGGGCTGATCAGCCTTTTTCATATATTTTCTTCAATGAAAATATTTTTTTTCTTATTTTTCAGACAAAGAGAATTTGATTATGATTGCAACACAAGTCGTTTTGTATTTTTTGAATCATTTTTGAATTACTTGTGAATTTTCAAACAAGATTAGTCTTAGGTCGCTATTTATGACCCTAGGTCTTCCATAAACAGTTCACTTGCAACTTCTAAAGAGAAATGAGGAAAGCAAAGAGAATGATTAGCTCTTGCAATAAATAATGGTTTTTTTAATCAATCCATTCAATGACTATAGAAGGTCCATTTAAAGACCATGTCATGTCCATTTCAGAAGAGTCTACATGGCGGTTCAAAATGCCCGCTCCATTTAAGAGTAGCTTATCTTAGAACCTTTCTTAGTGCATGGTGTTGGGACTTTGCACTAAGGGAGGTTTTTGCATGTCAAAGAGGTGCAATGAATGGCAATTTRTAGATGTCAACTTCSAAYACTATTTTTCAAATAATGTTCTTCAAATTGGCCTCACCTACGACCTCCGATAGTGCAAGTTTTGCACAAAGAGAGGTTGGAGTAAGAGAAGGGTGAATGCAAGAAAGACTAATAGTATTTTGTGTCACAATTCGAATTGCGGAGTTTCCATCCACTATAGCTTTTGAAGTATGAGCCCAATAAACTTGAAAATTTTATTGGAGATGTCTTGCTTGATACCAATCAAATTCCTCATTTCTTAGAAATTTTAAAAAATTATTTTATATTTAATTTTAAATTTAGCTAATTTTTCACGTTTTGTAGTTTAGAGTTTTTTAGTACTGGAGAGTGCCCAAAATTAATGATCTAGAGCTGAAATTTTTGTGGTCTATTCCCACACTAGATGGGCATGCATCCGTCGAAGGGAATCTAAAAAAACGTTAATGTATGTCCTCTACATGCGTGCTAACAAGGCTCTCCTGCGCCCGCACTTTTGAACATTCAAGATTGTTGTAAGGTCATTATTTTGGTGAAATCTCTTTATCACAAAGTTCTCCCAAATTGCCAGTTTTTAGTTTTTTTTTACATTACATTTCCTATTTTCTACAAATTAAAACATCAAAACACCTATCTTCATGAAATTTTGCACTTTTCTAGTTCTCCTTAGAGAAATTTCCTACACTTTTCCTTCGTCTGTTACCTTCTTCTTACAGGTGTATACATTAAATATATTTTATATATTTTCTTAAAATTGTTTTTCTAATTTTACAGTACTCCCAAAAAAAAACATGAGTACTATGACAAACGCTACAAAAAACAGGGGGGCTTTCTTGCAATCACCCAGAAGTTCTACTTGTACTCTTGAAGCCTAATTTCTACAAGCATGCATTAGGAAGCACATTTCTTACCTAAAAACTTCCTGGTTTTTCTTGCAATTAATCAATTTGATAGAAGTTACCACAATTGGAAGACAAGTTCAACTTTCTTTGCTGAATAATTATTAAATCTATCAACAACTTAGAAGAAAATTCAGCCAATACTTCGCAAGATTTTCTTGTCCATTCAAAGAAATTAGTATCTTACAAATACATTTAAATAAAATTTGGCATCCAAGTTTAGAATTATCTTTTGTTGGCCTTGACCACTAGGCACACTCTATATCAATGAAAATCATTATCAACCCTGTCTGAATATCAACACTTAGAATATGAGCATGAATGGAGAAGAAAGGCATGGTAAACTCTCAAGAAAGGAGTTGAAGTCATTATGAAAAACCATTGGCAAACACTATTGTCCTGGCTTGAGGATCAATGTCCAAGAAGTTTTTTTGAGTTTTATTGACTATTTTCCTTCAATTCCCCAATTAAAGTATTTTTTCAAGTACTACATCCAGTTATTTCCTCTAATTTTTACTCGAAATAGAAATTTTATAGATTTTTTTCACTTTTTTTTCTTTTTTTTTTTCTTTTTTTATTTCTTTTTTTTTTTGCCAATGTTCCCAAATTGCAAGCGATTTTTTTCTCAATTCCACCTGCTAACTTTGAACTAGCGGACGCCAGTTCTTCCCAAACATTGATCTCGATACATTTCTTGAGCGGAGTGTCTGGATGCCTATTTCACTTTAATTTGAGGTTTCTTGATTTATGTCCAGGCAATACACACATACAGTCTGCTCTGGACGTTCCTTGTTGGAGAATGACATTCAACCTGTGTTCAGCGCCATTGTTGGAGTTGTGAACGTCAGTGCCTGTTCAATGTCGATGCATGAGCGCCGCTTTTTTTTTAGTTCAAATCTTTTTACGTTTCTGATTCTCGTGGTGAGCATTCTTTGAGTTTGTCCAATTGACATGATGAGGAAATCTTATTCAATTACATTCAAATTGCTCAAATGTCGGAGTAACCGCCGTCATGCGTTGCCAAATGACAATGTGRCGGAGGCTAATTTGGCCAAGTGGTTTTGTTTTATTTCAAAATAGATTTTCTAGCTTGCTRTCGAGGAAGTAAGAACGGCGTCATGATTGATTAGGGAGGAGCGTTGCTTACATTAGTAATTTGGCATCTGCTGTCACACGATTGTGAGTAGGTTTTGGCTATGGAGATTTGGGAAAGCTGGAGTTGAAGGGAAGACTGGATATCAAAACGCCATGCTCGCGCGCGCACACCAACCGCAACTGAGTGAATGCAAAGTTACTTCTCCAAAAGGTCACGAGAGCAGAGATTTTGAAGGGGAGAATTCTGCGAAGTGATCTCCACATTGACGCATGACTTGCCGAAAGCGCGCGATCAGCTCGTCCGGCTCATGAACCAGGTCTCACCTGGTGGAGCTCGTCTCTATAGTGGCTATAGCGTTCCACAGAAACCTCTCCGCTCAAACACAATTGGCTCTAATGCTCACATCCGCCACCACACGCCTGCTGCTAGAAACGTACGATGGAGCAATTATGCGGATCCCAATGCTCCAGTTCCACCTCAAAGGCCATGTCGGCCGAATCCACAGAGCGAATCAATTTGGACAGCGACTACAGAGAGCTCTCTTGAGGTCACAACAGAAGGTGCTGAATTGCTGGGATAGGCCACACAAAATAGTGCTGCATCCCTGAGAGAGGCAACAGCAGCAATGTAAGAAGAGTGACACGAGTGGCGCGAGTGATTTAAGCGAGAGGAGGGGACAAAGAGATTCAACTTGTGCCAATATCACCTTTGACTCACCTGATCCTGCACCAGCCGCACGTCGACCTCCACGTTGCCGTCGCGACATTAATTATCACCAGCAGAGGCTCCAAACCTTCTTGCTTGCAAGGCTCCAGCGATCTAGCTCGATTGCAAGGAGGAGGAAGCTCCAGTTGTCACGTTTGCGTTTGGACTCGGTCTGCCAGTGTACTTCAGGACGCGGACGTAACATCTCAATTACAAGCGTGTCGCCTTCTCGTGAAAACAACTTGCCTGCAATATTGTTGTCTCACWGGATACTCTCCCCCGGCCGATCCATCGTTTGACATCCATATTTGAGCACTCGTGGAAAGTTTAGAAAACCTAAAGTACAAATTTCTCCAGGCCGGTGTCATGGTATACTTCAGATGCCAGCTCTAGGCTCATCAAATTTTTTTGCCTCCCAACACATACCGATGTTCGAACCATGAAGAGTGATCCACATGACGATTGTTTAGATAATCCACATGTGCGAAAGGACGGTCCAGCATTGCATGAGGTGGGTGTAACAAGTTCTCAACCGACCACTTTTGTGCTAAAACGTTTTTTTGTGGGTTGTGTATTCAAATTGCAGTTGGAGATAATTCTTGCAGAGTAGTCAGATGAACTAACAGTACATTCAAACCTCTTTCTCTTGACCTTCTCAGCAATGACATTAAAAAATATCTTGCATGCATGATTTTCAATTTATAACTGCAGTCAAATGCAGCTTTAGTTCATTTATTATTTTTCTCCACAATGAAATCGGACCACGCCTTCTATATGGCATCGAATTGCTACATAGTACATACTATAGTGAAGGTTTGCAATTGCCAGGTACTWATAAAAGAAAGTGAAGAAAATTCATGTCTAATAAATAACCTGCTTAGATTAACACGATGGGTACAACTTACTATAGTAGAAAACACGATATTGTACACTAAATTTCTGTCTCTTTCCATATTTCAGAAATTAGCAACCCATGGGTATACGCTCAAACTTCAAATTTATAGTTCATCATTTCTTTTGGGGAATTTCTCCAATTTTCAAAGTAGAATAGGATTTAGACTTTGTAATCTTCGTTATATTTGTTGAACTCATACTCGAAACAGAGAAATTTGAGGGTTAAAATTTGGATGAGCAAGAAGAAAACTAGCAAATGATTACCTCACCGCATGGTGATGTATTGTTACCTCATACACAAGAGCTTATGTAAAGATCCACAATTCGTCCGTTCAATTTTGTGTGACCAGTCCTTGCCATTAATAGATAGACCACCACAACATTTCAGGTCAAGTCCTACGAGCTACAAAGGTTACACGKAGTATTACAGATGCTGAGCAAACTACGGTATTGTAAGTGGTTTGAGGTGCTACATTCAACAAAATGTCCATTCTCCTAACGTACTCATTCAGTTTTCAATTGAAATCGTTCGATTACAATACGAAGTATTACATGGCAGTCAATCTGCTCAAACATATAAACAAAAATATGAGTTAAAAAAAAAAGACGCACGCAATCGAGATGATTTTACGGCCGTGTTCTAAAATGAACTGACTTTGTAGGATAGATTTAAACCCTCAAAAAATGGAAATGAAGAGGGAAGGTACACAGAGAAGCCCACTTTCTATAGGCCTGCGTAAAGAGATTCTTTTGAAGGTCTAAAAAAGGTTTGCAGACTTGGGATACCGTGTTTAGGGTAGAATTCAGTCTGTGAAAACTGGTGCAACAGGAGAAAGTCAACAATACCAACAAGTTACATGCACGCATATGGTTTCCAGTCTCAGAGCTCTCATCACATTTAAAGGGACAAGCGATAAAAGCCGACCATCAAAAGGAATTTTTCATAGCACAGATAGCTAGAAAACAATTTTTATTATAAAACCTCAGTCAAGACCTCAGCGGGATACATATTCATGGTCCACTGACAGAGTTTCTACACCACCGGTACATATCCCCTAATGCTTTTTCTAGAATACTCTAAGCAGCTAACATTGACAGCATATCAGAGCACCATTCGCATGCATGGTCTACCAAATGAGTACGACCCTGTTGCAGTACCGAGAAATACTGAAGTTATGCGCTTAGCTCCCAGGGACGCGGATTCCTGCACAGCGTCCGAAGAAGAAGGTTAGCGTGAGCAACAATTGACATGATACATGCAGAGACTGAAATGAAGAGTTTTCCATGCATGATCAAGGATCCCTGGAAGCTCCAGAGTTAGCAACGTCCAACCTTGCAGGTCCTCCTTTAATGAGGACAATTGCAAGCAAGCATTGCACCCCTGTACTTACTGTGATCGAAGTTTCACAGACAACTGGAATAGAATTATGTCGGCAAAAAATATATATATTTATGTTGCTCTAATGTGATATCAAGCATACCTTGGCAGACGTATCCCCTGGGGACAGCAATGCGGCACCTCTGGGGAATGCCAAGAGCGATGCGGACATTCACGCCCTGCGACTTCGCCAGAGGTTGGCTCAACAACGAGCACAGGCACTGGGCTCCCGACGCCCCCTGCCCCATCTGCCGGATGTTGCCGCAACACTTCGCGCTGGGCGCCACTTGCGCATTCTTGCTGGCAGCAACGCATGGCGCCAGCAGCATGATGTCGCACCCCGCGCCTTCCGAGGTCGTCAGCGACGCCACCAACATGAGTGCACAAAGAGCTGCTGCTGCAACCTGGAGCTTCATAGCGCTAGATAGCTAGCTCGCTCCGATCGATCGATCTAGTTACACCAAAACAGCCCCCAAAGAGTCTCTAGACTACCCTAAACAACAAGATCTGTAAACATATCAATTGCTCATCTTACACACCTCAAGCAGCCACAACAATGTCTAACGTGGAAGGCCAAAAAAAAGTCGCTTCCTGAAAAAAAATCACACAGAAAAACAAAAAAGAAGAAGACGAATATATCCCAACAGATGCTGTGAACACTCGTACCTGAAGATGGAAGCTGATTAGCTGAAGGAAGGGAACTGAGCCTTTATCTCATTTCGAGAGCATTTGAGCAGCAGCTACTTATTATTTGATTACGGTTGCTGGGAGGACAAGGTCTATGGACCGTGCGCCGCAAGTAATTAAGTTAGCTTGTTTTTCAGAAGTCGATCTCATAATGCAACAGTTGCAGCAAGTACAAACTTCAAATCAGCATTACTTCAGTGAGATTATGTCACCAACTACTGTAAGTACTGTACTGGAGTGGCCAGGACGCCACGGAAGTCAACAATGAGCAGATGCGCATTAGTTCACTCGCTCACTCCGTTTCGTGGGAGTAATTGCATAGTGGCCAGCGCAGGCCGGCTTGGGTGGAGATCGAAATGGATTACAAGCTATTGATCTACGTTTTGCAGAAGCTTCGCATTTCGTGGATCGAAGTCACTTGAACATCTTCCACAAAGATCTCATAATTATGCAGTTCCCTGTGTTAAAATTCCCGGTGAGTCTGGCTTTTCCCGGTGTGTATACACTGGGGAACACTGGGAAAAGTGAGACTCACAGGGAATTTCAAACACCGGGAACTGCATAATATGAGACCCTTGTGTTCAATTTGAACGAAACGAAAGATATGCTGGAGGGTGTATGCGGCAAGCGAGTTCGAAAAACATTTTGTTATCCTTATATTGAAAGGAAATTTCAGGGAGTTTGATTATAAGTTCTCGCTGTAGGATTCAACGCTTAACTGAGTTCTTGAATAACTTAAGGAATGTCTTCACAGTTCAAGTTCTAGTGATCGAGTAATTAATTAAGAGCTGGAGATTTATTTGTGAATTACTTGGACTTGGTTCGGTTATATTTATCCCGATTTAACTAATTCATAATTCTGATTCAGTTATCGACGTGCATGCGTGAGAACTCCCTGCATGTCTGTCAAAACTCTTCTTCCTCAGTCTTTCAGGTATGACTTCTCTTGTCTTTAGTTGCAATTTACGATTTCAATGTTTGTAATGTTGCACTTTTTTGCAATCACGTAGTTTCATTTTTCTTTTGCATTTGATTTTTTCTAGTTGTAGCTTGTATTGATTAGTAATATATATATATAATTGGTGGTGGCGTAATTGTCTCTTAGCGCAACTTCAATTAATGARTTATTTTTTATATGTGTTTTGTTTATTGTTCTTTGTTTTAGTGTTTGCCTTATTTCAAATTGAATTTTTAGAAGAATCTATCTAATTTCTTGCACCTCCTATGCACAGAAAATTTGTAGGATAGCCAACTTCGACAACCACTTGGCTTGGTGGTTCTCTTGACAGAGTAGCTTCTTAACCCTAACTTCTGCTTGTCATGGACATTGAAAGCTCTTGCAAGGGGTTATGTAGTTCCAGTCCAAATGTAGAAGTTGTTGTAGATCCTCAGTTTCCCCCTAACTTGTTCGATTTGCATCTTTTTTTACGTGTGAGTGCACCATCTGGGGTCATCGATTGCAAATCAAGAACACTCGGAAGTGCGCTCTAATTTCATCTACCAGCATGCAATGTACAAGTGACAAGATTGATCAAGATTTGTTTGTTGATCCTATCTTTGATACTTTTGCCAATTTTGTTTCAAAATCTATACCTAATGCTGAGATTCTTGGTGCTAGTGTATCTTTTATCGATAAGATTCTCAATCTTCCTAATAGATTTGAGAGAGTCTATTTTTGTCCATGACAAATTGGTCAATTGCCAATGCCAATTTAAGATACTTGTTGAGAAGGTAGTTGAGCCCAATCAAGACACCTTCAATGATGATGTGTGTCACTAGGTTTCTATGAAACCGTTGAGCCCCAAATATTCAAATGCTTACAGTATGGCACACGAACTTATGCTCTCTGTCAATGTAAAATGTCAATCTAAAGTTGCTATTGATAGTGTTAGTATGCAGCTAGGCAACAATGTGCAGCCAAATAGTCTTTAGTACACAACTACATATAATATTGATGATGATGCCGGCCATTCTTGCCTCGATTCCAAAGATATTGTTTCTTGTCCCTAATCTGAAACCTAATCATTTATCAACTCTTATTGATGCTAACTCTTCTGATGACGATGATCATGATCTTGATGCTATGATGTTGTCRAGTCTCTTTGAGACTTGAACAAGAAATAACTTGAAAATATCTTGAAGGGAGGGCATCGTCAAAGCTCACAAATAGAGAATTGGGCTAGATGTGCATTTGATGTRTTTTGACTATACAAAAGCTTTCCCATTGAYATTAGCATTGAAGATCTTTCAAAGCAAAATGACATCGTTCATTTAGTCAATRTGCTACAGCTTTTCATGTTGCAAGTTGCTAAGAGGAATGGAGATCTCTATCCACCTGGCACGTATGTATTCCATTTTTTCTTCCGATCTTGAGTTAATGTTTGGCAAATCTAAATTATTTACTAATTGACAACTTGATTATTTAACTAGCTGATAAATTAACTAATTAATTTGAACTATATTTACTAGTTGTTAATTTGATCTAAATTTACAATATAGTTATTGAATTATTGATGTTTAGTGGCTAATCTGGTTTAGTCCCATTTCTAATTTGATTCACATTGGTAGTTKGATGAGATAGTAATACATTAAAGTTGCTTGTCTGATTTAATTTTGTTAAATAAGTTTATAATTAATTTGTAGVTAGGAATCAGTTAAACTAATTGTATAACTATGGTAGAGGGACTTGTAACCGATCAAATAAGCAATTGTGGACATGATCTAGGGTAGTGTTAGGCAAAGCAAATATTTTTAGAGGTGCAGTGACAAGAAATGATGGAAATTTCAAAAAAATTGGGAATTTTATCTCTTACAATGAAATTACTATGAATTTTGAAAGGCCAAAGTTGGGCTTGACCCATGATCAACATCTAGAGTCATCCAATTCCGATCATTCAAGAATTACTTTCCCACTCATTGCTTCCTACTTTCTTGCTCACTTATATGTCATGAATTTATTGGTCCAAACCTTGAAAAATCAAAAACACGCATTCCAAGGCGAAAATGGAAGTCTATTCCAGCCATGGTCGCAAATTCAACACCCTAGATTGGTGATGGGGCGCCGGTTAGTAATGGGTCCCTCTACCATACTTGGTTTAACTTCAGTGTTGTTTGTTGATAATGCAACATTGCAAACATGTTGCGATCAATACGTGCTGTGGAGGAACAATAGAATATTAAAAATTCTACTAATTAAGCTTGCATAACCTTTCAATATACTAAGTGACCCTTGTTACCAAGGACCGAAACTAACAACAAACAAAGTAGTCATACATGTTGTTAATGCAGGGATTGGAAAGAAAATTTTAAAAAGCGACATATTAAACACCAAGGAAGCTTCAATTAAGCATGCTGCTAGATTGAATATGCGAATTGCCTATTATCGTGCTTGAAAGGTTTTTATTAAGGGACGGAGGGAACTTTGAGAGTATGATAACATTGTGTTCAATGTTTGCAAGGATCAATATGGAGAAGAATTTCTTAGATATGCACACTTTATCTTTCCATTGTTTACTCACTATTTGATTTGTTGATTGTATATTCATGAACTTTTTTTGTATAGATATTTGCCTGGGCTCATTTAAAACTGGAAAGTCGATGTTAGGCGTTGTAGTGCGGATAGCTTAAGAAAGATTATGCATTGCTACAACGTGGACGTGATCCTTATATATAAAACATTAGTGTCTCAATGGCCATCATTTGACCCCCTCATATTGTCCATCCAATGTTTCTTATAAAAACACTAAATTTGACTTCCCATGATGATTGACACATGTGTGGTCACTTTCAGGAAAGGAACGGATGAAAACTAGTGAGTGTCCGCTCACCACATGAGTTTTTTGTCATCGAAAGGACAATAAACGTCTGCTCCGTCGTTTAAGGGTTAAATTACTTGGTTATTAGAACCCAAACCATGAAGATGTATTCAAGAACTCAAACTATGAAGAGGTATTCATTATTCCTTGTCGTTCCTCTCCCCTTCCAGGCCACCTGTGGCTAGTTGGCTTGTATTGTGTTCTCTCTGGCAATTAAATTCCGTTTCATTTGTTTCAAAAAAATAAAAAAAGTATTCATTATTAAACACCTTGTACTCTGATGCACCTTGTAATCCTATTTCATCTTGTATCTTCTTTTCTCTCTCTGCAATGAAATTCCGTTTCATTTGTGTCAAAAAAAAAAAAAAAAATCCTATTTCATTAATAACCCAAGTTTGGAGAACACCTTGGCTTTTTATTTATAAACAATTGGTATATAATCTCATTAACAGATTGCAAGGTACATTAAGTTGTAATTACAAGATATACTAATTACAAGGTACATTCAAGGTACACTAAAAAAAATTAAATGGCATAGTTACAACTTACAAGGTACAAGGTACATTCATGGTACACTAAGAAAATTAAATGGCGTTTTTACAAGTTTTTTTTTTTTTTTTTTTTTTTTTTGACATAAATGAAACGAGATTTCATTGGAAGGAAAAACAAACCACCAGCCACAAGCGGCCTGGCGGGACGTTGAATTTTTTAATGAGTCCACGTGTTTAATTGGATTGGTATGTTAGTTGGACACTTGGACTGATTTATTGAACCCCCAAAGGACCATTGCTCTTTTGAGGGACAAGATGGATTTTGGGTGGGTTTTTATGACCTCAATTTTTAGTGACACTTTTTGAAACTTTCTCATAAGATAGAAAACCTTTTTAGCTTTGTGGGAATATAATTTTTATTTCAATTAGTATTTAGAAGAAAAAGTTACACCTTTTAAAACATAATTTTCACATTGYTGAGTAGAAAGAGATTTCTACAAAAACTTTAAATTATGATAATTTTTTTTATACATCATATCTTTTTCTACATGTGAAGCTTTGATTCATTCCATTTGGATTAGTGATGTGAAAGTTATGCACAATTTTGATTTAGCAACTTTTTGAAAAAATAACTTATAAGATTCATTTCTAATTGTCATTTTCACAATTTAAGAAGAAAAAAAATTGTTAAGAAAGGTTAAGTTTGCTTGCTAGAAAAATCTCACAGTTGGAATTATTGTGTTTTAATTCCATCTTAGAGATATTAACAATTTAGTTGTTCTTTCCATCTTGAACCTACATCTACTAAAAAAATCTTTTAAATATTGAAAATGAAGAGCCTTTTTAATAGAAAAAATTTTGAACCTTCAACTCAAATTTTCAATACAAAAAATTTCAAATTAGAAATTCATAGTGCAAAAAAATTCCACAAATGGTGGTCAAAGTCGTCTGAAATTGTAGGCTAGCGTTCAAAAAAACTTTTATTTCCAATTTTGAATGCTAATATCTTCCAATGTGTACGGTCACTAAAACTTCATGAGGTCTTAACACCTAAATGCCCAAGCCTTTCCAAGTGTATTTTGACTATGAAAAAAGAGCATTGGCTTGTGGTTATCCCCAATTAAGCAAATTTTTTTGTTTTTCAAAATTAACCGTATAGATGTTTTAAAAAACTTGCTTAGTACTATGTCCACCAATTTTGAGTGCAAATTTGCATAGGAGTTGTAAGACTATAACAAGAGAAATGTACATTTTCTATTTTTAGTATGGTACCTTTTCCCACAATGTTTCAAAAATTTGCATATAAAAGTTTTTTTAGATAGAAGGTGACATGAACAACTATAAAGAGTATTAGCACACTAAAATGCACTTCCAAGAAATTTAACTTTACATGAAAAGCTATCAAACTCATTACACAATGCACCTTGCAACTGTTAAAATGCAATTTTTTATGATAAGTAGAAATTGCAAATATCTTCAAATCAACACTTGAATAATTAAATTTTTAATGGTGAAAATCATGAAAACAATTTATTCTTACCATTGGGACCATTTTCAAAGCAAATGGATAAGTACAATTTTTTAGATCTCAAATCAAGTGAAATTGGCAAACTTTGCTAAAAGCCGAGAAATGAAGTAAAATTGGCAAGCTTTACTCTTCCACTAATGGACATATATGCCTTCGAAGACCTCCCAATAATCAAATATGTACTTTTTTTCACTGAAAAATGAAAGTTTTCAATAGTTAACCCTCAAAACTGCCCAAATTCTTTTTTGAAACAGTCAAAGGAATTTAACTGCCCATTCAGAATGAGCGTGAAATTTTAGATCAACCATATATGGTTGATTGGGCAGTTAGGGGTTAACTACATGATTTCACACAAGTAAAGTGATAGACCTTACGGTTGGATTAAAAAAAAATTGTTTTCAAAAAACATACACAACAAAAATGGCAATTTTGACTGGTTTTTGACAAACACAAAAATGGCCTTGGTCCTTTAGAGGTTAATGTGTTCATGGGCTAATGTGTTTTAATTGTATTGATGTTTTGATGAACTTATTGTGGATTGATGTGTTCAATGAACTTTGGTATGTTAATCCCTAAAGGACCAARCTGCAATTTTTKGCRATATAGCGATTTTGGGCAACTCACTACAAACGGAGTTTTTAWTTACTTCTTTGAAATTTTCCCATATCATATGTCCAAGGAATAGCTTTAAGGCGCAACAATTCATAACTTTTGACAACATGGTTAAGAAGTTGTTGCATTATATGTAATTTTCATTTGATGGCAGTCAACCCAAGGAACTTATAAAGCTTCTTTAAAAATCAATTTAAAAATCATTAAAAACTTGAAATTGGTTATCTAGATTTATGTACGTGTGAAAAGATTTGAATTGTTCCATTTTGATTAATGAGATGAAGCTTATGAAGAGTTTTAGTTTGTAGGTAGGTATGGTTTTCAAAGACTACACATTTACTTGCAAACCAAAACTTCTCGTAACTTTCATCTCAATAATCAAAATGGAATGATCTAAAGCTTCTCACATATACATAAATCTTAAATACCAATTTTTAATGATTTTTAAATTGATTTTTAAAGAAGTTTTATAAGTTGCTTGGGTTGCCCACTATCAAATGAAAATTACATATCATGCAATAATTTACTAACCATGTAGTCAAAAGTTCATGGTAATTATTGCACCTTAAAGCTATTCCGTRGGCACATGATATGGAAAAATTTCAAAGAAAAAAATAAAAATTTTGTTTGAAGTGAGTTACCAAAAATCACTAGGCCACCAAAAAATGCAACTTGGCCCTTTAGGAGTTAAAGGGCTAATATGTTGAATACACATCATAGTTTGGTTGATCAACTATTAATATTGTTGATAAGCTRTTTAATGAATTCTAATGTGTATTCAATTGGATTAAATACATCAGAGTTCATTAATAATCCAACTCTGTTGAATATATATTAGAGTTCATTAAATACCTTGTAAGGTAGAACATCCCATTGCAGTAAGATGACCCATAGTAGACACCTAATGACTTCATGATGTTTTTTCATACCATAATTAATGTCTAACCTGACCCCCATGGAGTGATTAGTGACTAAAATGTAAAACTTGGATTTTCCAATAAATGGATCTCTACCATAATCAATGTCTTAACCCCAAAGTGACATTCAATTTTTGGGGTTCAAAAACATCATTGCTTTTGAAGCTTTATGGATTCAATGTTGAGCCAACCTCTGGCGAAGTCGCAGGGCGTGAATGTCCGCATCGCTCTTGGCATTCCCCAGAGGTGCCGCATTGCTGTCCCCAGGGGATACGTCTGCCAAGGTATGTCATAATCTGCAGCTTGATATCACATTCGAGCAACACAAATATATATTCTTGCCTTGAACATATTTCTATTCCAGTTGTCTGTGAAACTTCGATCACAGTGAATACGTACAGGGGTGCAATGCTTGCTTGCAATTGCCCTTATTAAAGGAGCAACTGCAAGGTTGGACGTTGCTAAGTTTGGAGCTTCCAGGGATCCTTGATCATGCATGGAAAACTCTTCATTTCAGTCTCTGTATCATGTCAATTGTTGCTCACGCTAATCTTCTTCTTCGGACGATGTGCAGGAATCCGCGTCCCTGGGAGCTAAGCGCACAATTTCAGTATTTCTCGGTACTGCAACAGGGTCGTACTCATTGGGTAGACCATGCATACAGTGAATGGTGCTCTGATTTTTGCTATCGGCGCTAGCTGCTTAGAGTATTCTAGAAAAAAGCATTAGGGGATATGTACTGGTGGTGCAGAAACTCTGTCAGTGGACCATGAATATGTATCCCGCTGAGGTCTTGACTGAGGTTTTATAATTTTGGCAATATAAATTCTCGCTAGCTATGTTATGTTTGAAGGATTCCTCTGAATGTCGACGTGTTTGGACTGCTATCTTTCGAGTTCAGTTGGAAGTGATGATCCGTTGAGACTGCATCTAGACCGAATGCACGCAAGCAGCTTGCACTGGTTGGATTCGTTGAATTTCTTCCGCTGCACCAGTCCGCCATTGATTGAGTTGTTTTGAGTCTACTCTGTGTACCCTAAACCCTGTATCCCTTTCAAGACTGCAAACCTTTTTTTTCTGTGAAACAAATGGACAATTTCCATTGAATAGAAACGACTGCAAACTTTTGGTAGACTGCAAAGAAAACCTTGATGCCTTTAAGTGGGCTTCTTCGAGTACCTTTCCTCGACATCCCCTTTTTATGAGCGTGAGCTTGTCCTGCAAAATCAGCTCATTTACCAACACGACTGTAAAATCAGCTCTTCTGCGAGTGTGTCCTTTTTCTGAACTCACAGTATTTATGCTTGTATCATTGAGTAGATGGACTGCCACTCATACCCTACTTTAAATTGAAACCGAATGTTTTCAGTTGAAAACTGAATGAGCATGGTAGGTGAATGGAGCATTTAGTTTGAATGGAGAAAACCACTTCCAATAAGTTTGCTCATCATCTATAATACTCCGTATAATCTTTCTGACTCGTAGGACTTGACCTGAAATATTGTGCTGGGTGAAGACGCTCTATCAATGCATGGCAAGGACTTATTAAACAAAAATGCGAAAGGAAAGACTGAATCATCCTTTTGATAAATGTCTGCTCCTTGACTCGGAAATTTGCCTACTCGTTCTCATCCTCGCTAACACCGATGTCATGATAATTCCATTACCATCAATTTTCACTGAAATCATTGCACAAACGACTTAGGAAATATGGAGCCATAATATCAGTCCTCTTTCCAAAGAACAGAGAAGATGATTCTCAACATCTGTATCTTTTGGTAAGAATTTTTTTTGATGAGCCTAGAGCTGGCATCTGAAGTATGACACGACGACACCGGCCTGGAGAAATTYGCAAGAGTCTAWAATTTTCCACGAGTTCTCGAATATGGCCGTCAAACAATGGGATTGACGGGGGAAYAGTATCCAGASTGSAATCTTGCAGTCAAGTTGTCTTTACGAGATGAGCTCCAAGGCGAYGCACTCGTAATTGAGATGTTACGTCTTCAAGCATAGCAGCAAATTGAGTACCCACGCAGTTGTGACGCCTGCAGCTCCCTCCTCCTTGCAAACGAGCAGGATCACTGGAGTCTTGCAAGCAAGGTTTGGAGCTTCTGCTAGAGATAATGTCGCGACGGCAACGATGAGGTCGGCGTGCGGCTGGTGCAGGATCAAGAGAGCCAAAGGTGATATTGACACAAGTTGAATCTCTTTGTCCCCATCTCTCGCTTAAATTACTCGTGCCACTCGTGTCACTCCCGTTACATCTTTGTTGTTCCCTCTCACAAGGATGCTCCACTTTTTGGTGTGGCCTGTCGCAGCATTTCGGCACCTTCTGTTGTGGCCTCAAGAGAGCTCTCTGTTGCGGTTGTCCAAATTGGTTCGCTCCATGGACAGTCATTGGCCGACATGGCCTTTGAGATGGAACTGGAGCGCTCGGACACGTATTGCTCCATCCTAAGTTTCCAGCAGCAGGCGTGTGGTGGCGGAGGTGAGCATTGGAGCCAACGTATGGCGTTGTGTTCGGACAGAGAGGTTTTTGTGGAACGCTGTAGCCACCATAGAGACGAGTTACACGAGGTGAAACCTGGTTCATGAGCCGGACGAGCTGATTGCGCGCTTTCGTCAAGTCATGCGTCAATGTGGAGATCACTTCACAGAATTCTCCCCCTGAAGCTCCCTGCTCTCGTGACCTTTTGGATAAGTAACTTTGCATTCAATTAGTTGTAGTTGGTGTGCACGAGCATGGCGTTTTGATACTGTAATCCAGTCTTCCTTTCAATTTCGGCCTTGACAAACCCACTTAAGCCAAAACCTACTTACAATCGTGCGACAGCAGATGCCAAAATACTAATGTACGCAACGCTCCTCCCTAATCAATCATGACGCCGTTCTTAAGTCCTTTGAAAGCAGCCTACAAAATCAAAACCACTCGGTCGAATTAATCCGAGCGCCCTAGCCCTCGCCACATTCTCATTTCGCTACGCATGACGACGGCAGTTACATATACCGACATTCTCGAGCAGCCTGCATGGCAATTGATAAGATTTCCCTCATCATGTCGATTGCACAAACTCAATGGAATACTCACCACGAGAATCAGAAACTTAAAACGGTTCAAATTAGGTCTACAAAAATGCAGTGGCGCTCACACATCGACATTGAACAGGCACTAACGTTGACAACTCCGACAGCGGCGCCCAACACAGAATGTCATTCTCCAACAAGGTACATCCAGATTGAGAGCAATGTATGTATCCCGCGAACAAAAATAGGGATCCAAATCAAGAATCGTCAAAACGAAATTAGGGATCCAAGCACTCCGCTCAAGAAATGTATCCACTTGTTTCGACGATGAACTTGACGGAGAAAAGGACCCACCCGTCGCCGCTGACTCGCGGTTGTGGTCGCGGCCATCTCGGAGTTAGGGTTTCGTCTGCATATATCGTCCGTCGGGGTCAGAGTTTCGTTGGCCAACTCCAAAAATAAATACGGAGTGAAGAATCGCCGAACCCCTTCTTTGAAATTTCGTAATTAGGTGTGGTAATAACCAACCCTATTTTCACCATGTGACTATTTCTCCCCCTCCATAGGCCCTAATTTTGGCATGAAATCTATGGTACGTGTAGGTCAGTTTCGTAAGTAACTCGGGAAAATTTGGAAAATGTCAAAATAAAAATAATTATTCACAACTATTTCTAAAAATCTGAAAAAAATTATTCTTGAGAAAAATTATAGAAAGGAACACACTTATGCATGAATAGAAGGAATCAATCCCAAAATTAGGAGAAAGTGCCGAAAAGCAAAAAATTCCTATCTGCCTACCAAATTGTCGAACTACGAAAAATAAAATATTTAGGCATCAATACCTATGCATACAATACCTTGAATTGTCCATTATCAATTTATGATATATTGGGTGATTTGTGGCCTTATTGAAGAGTGAATGTGGTAACATTAAGGCTTTGCAATGTCCATTTTAGAAATAATGAAAATTTAGTAGCAATTTTTTGTTAAAGGAGGTGGACATTTTGAATTTCCAAAAAAAAAAAAAAAAAAAAAATTCCAGAAATCTTAGAAAGTATAAAGAAACTGAAAACTGATTAAATTACTAGTTTTTTTTTTAAAATTATTTTTTAAATAATTAATAATTAATTAGTATTATCTGACGTGGTAGTCTCTGTGCCATGTCAGACTACCTACGTGGCAGAGTTCCCAGAGTTCCCAATGTGTTCCCACAGCCCAGGAACTTGCAGTCTTCTAGACGGTCCAAAAAACATCTAATGTTACAAAAATTATGCATTCTTTTGAAAAAGTACAAAACTATTTTTTTCCTCTGACTTCATTGCTAATTGTACATGCATAAATGAAAATTAATCTTCTCTCATACTTCTAGGAAATCAAATTAGAAATTGGAAGGACAATAGGGTTGGTTATCTTATTGCACAATTTAAAAAGAACACTAGTCCAATTTTGTTGGTGTTATAAAAGAAGACCTTGAATCTGGTAAGATAAGGTGGGTACACCAAAAGCACCATAAATTGGTACTAAATCTAGTTACTACTATTAGGTTGTTCAGAATGTCATGTTGTCTTGTTGGCAAGTGAAAGGAGGTTCTAATGCACCAAAGAACATGCCATTTGGATACATTATGCAAAAGTTATGGAGGGTCAAAGTTTGTTTCTAAAAGTGTTTCTTCCCCAAGTACATAAATGATCTTGAAGAACAATGTACAAAGTGTGAAGATGGCAGTTTAAGGCCACGTGCCATTTTTGAGGTACTTACCTTATCTACAAATTCAACTTCAATGACATCTTATAACTTTTTGCATATTATACTTGAATGTTGTTGTTGGACTTCATTTATCTTCATTGTAATTCTTCTAGATATTGATTAAATAATGAAAGCTCACCAATGTACAATTACATTTGTTTGGTTGTAGATTGTATAAAGTTATTATTAAAGAGTCAACAAAAATTAATGAGTTTTGATCCCACATTCTAGAAGATTTCAAAATAATAAGATTAATTTTAAATTGTTCATGTATTTTATATTAATTAATATTGGATTTTCTAAGTAAGTCTTCATTTGTAATAGCTTTGTAAGTTGCATTAATTAGTGCGGCAAATTCAAGTTGAACCTACAGTAATAACTCATTTCAAAATGTAAAATACAAAGGTTTCATCTTTGAATAGAAAAATACTTTTAGCCATTAGGAAATCTAATAATAAAATCTTTACAATTATTGTATATAATATTTGTTGATTCACAACAAATGTATTAGAGTCCTCATGTATGATTAACTCATGTAATGTGAAAAATTGAAACTTGAATTTATTATAATATTAATCATGTTCAATTCAAGTGATAGGAGGAGTATATGGGCAAATATTGATTTTTAATATGATAATTGTTTTKTGGAGGGAATCAATGGTCCAAAAAAATCATGATTAATTTATAGACTATTTGCAACAAAGTTGAATTGGTTGAATTAGTTAGATTTTCTTAAATTCCAATTTGCTAGTAGGATTGACAACTTTGTGATGAAGCCTACTAAGTTTTTTGTTTTTAGAAGTTATGGGATAAAATCACAAGAGATTCATCAAAAAAAGTGCAAATGAAGTCAATGGAAAACAATAAATACATCTAGATCATGATCTTGAGATGAGACGAGTGAAAGCAGGACTCTCATGAAAGGAAGAAACATGCGAACCTCAAAATGCTCTGGTCGAGAGTTTGGGGAGTTTTCCTCATGATGTGCATTGGGGCTATGATGTGCATTGGGAGACTCTGGTTTCTCTGTGGTGACACCCACATCCTTCCCTATTGCCGTCCCCTGCACATCAAACCAATATCCACAATGTGAGGAGGGAAAAAAAACAAAGCCCACCAAAAACTTTGAACGTATGAAGATTTTGAGAGCATTTTATTTCACTTCAACCCCAAAATTTCAAGAACGAAAACAATGGATGCTTTGAACGAACAATCACCTGGAAGGTTTGGCCCAATATTCTGAGTGCTTCTGCACGTTGCCGCAGTGTTTTCGGATCAACATTTACATCACGCAGAACCTACAGAAAAGAAAATCCAACCACATTCAGGATTTTCTCATTCCTCTTCTCTCAAAAGAAAAGTGTGCATGCTCACCTAAATCATCTATGAAAAATGACAAAGGAACGCAGATAAAAAAAACAGGCCGTCAGCGTTGTCGGGAGTATGGTGAGTATGGTGAAAACAGTGTATGGTGTGTTGGATGAAGTATTSGTATTGMTCACGTTTATCAMTTSACAAAAATGGCAAGAATGTTTAAAGAGGTACCGCTCGGCAAACATGCGAGAGAGTCATCTCGATATCAGCAACATTGAGCTTCCACAAACTGTCCAACATCATCTTCTGCTTGCTCTCTATATACGCTTCCATGGTTTGCTCCCCCTGGTCTCCCTCCTGCATCTGCTTTTTCAGCTGCTCTTGCATCTGCATTAGTTGCATTGCACCTGCCAATGCCACCAAGCAATCTCAGTCTTTTTCAGCTCTCGGACATAATCTGAGTGTACCCAAACCACGCTGTTCCATYAGCTTATCAATCATACAATCTCGGATTGAGACAGCTATTCAAGAAACTAAAACAAACTGCCACAAGCCTGGAAATAGCATCCAAATCACAAAGCTACGTACCTGCAATGGCTGTAACTTGTGATTTGATTTGATGACTCTTGCCACGCATCCATTCTGTCACATACGGCACCCCAAGGAAGTATGAYTTCTTGCCGAGCTCCTTGGCAGCTTGCCTTCGGTAGGCGTACCCAATGGTATGCAACATCACTTCTCCAAAAGCTAGTTCCAACATGCCAAAAACGACAACAGTGAGTYATGGAAAAAGACATTGCATTGCAGAATGAAATCCTCCTCTAAATGCATCAAGCCCGTTGATCTTTGAAAATAATATCAAAATGACAGAATTTCAAGCGGAATACAAAACAGCAGGCAGTTGGCTCCCTACTGAAGCAAATAACAGTTAAAGACTTACAAGAATCCTTCAGATGCTCTCTTTCATCTTTGGCCCACTGCCTATATTTTGCTTCGTCTCCTTCCATAAAAGGCTGAATGTGCGCCAGTAAATTCTCGACAAGTTTGGTCTCTCTTTGCTTTTGAACGTCCTGTTCACATGTGAAACACGTAGGATTAAAAGAATGCTCCGAGTGATTCGCATCATAGAAAAACATGTTTTAAGTGGTCATCTGGGTTGATGAACTCCCGGTGGTAGAGCTTTAAACAAGGTCACTATATCTTAAATATAGCTTGAGTCGTGTCAATCGGACTTCTCCACTACCTACCTTGACCAGATTTCAAAACACTCTTCAAAGTCCACAAGACAACGCCGCATCTAAAAAAGTACATTTTGTGCCATAACTTTTGCTCTCGGTTACCAATTGAAATAAAAATTATATTTCCACAAACCTAATGTGTTTTCCTATCTTTACAAAAAAATTCAAAAAATCARGGTAAATATTGAGATTGTACGAGCCTACCCRAAATCCATTTTGACCTCTAARGGRACAATGGAACTTCAGAGGTTAAATAATCAAAAGTAAAAAGCATCTTGTTTAGTATGCGTGAAATTAATTGTGAGAAATATTGACGGTTGAATTTTTTGGTTATATCAAATTTAGATGATCAACTTTATAGGCATAAAACATAGTTTTAGGGAAGAAACATTATGAGAAGATGAATAATTCTTTTTTTACCACCCCAAAAATTGCATTGGAATCTAAGGCAAGTGAAGTATTATTTAGCTTTAAAAATAAAATATGAAAAAACTCTCTCACTGTTGAACACATTTTCAAACAGAAAGAGTGGAAAACAAAAACTGACCAACTGATTGGGAATTTTTAGCTAAATTTATGAGCATAAATTTTTGAAATTTGAAATTTGATATTAATAGCATATTTATTGGAATATCTCCAAAAAATATTGGTATCATCCTAATTAATTAGTTATCTTGATTGAACCTTGTACTTTTAAGATTGTTAAGAATAAACATTTGAAAAAAAATTCTCCATACCTAATTTGTGTGTACAAAGTAAAGACTAGAAATTTCAAAAAAAATGTTTTTTTCCATTCCTACTATTCTTTTCATTGGAAAAAATTATATTTGTTCCTTTTTTCTATTAGACTACATTTTGTAAGTAAAATTCTAAAACTTCTGACATTGATATTTTGAAAATCGGAAAACTCAACAAGTTTATTATCTTGTTACTCTAGAGGATCTACTTTTTTTTTTTTGAATATTGATATTTCTTTCACCCTACCAAAAATTTGCCATTGAAAATTTGAAGATGATATAGAGTGTTTTCTTAGGCCTCAAAGGGTTAATGCAAAGAAGTTTGAGTAGGATCTTATTTGAAATGTGCTTGAGCTAYTTATAAAAGGATAGTGCCTCTTTTAACATAGCTAATTGTTTAATTAGTGTCACRTAYAATAACAASAAAAGTTAGTGTTGTGAAATGTGCAAACTTGACTAKAATGTTAAAGGTATYTATATTTGTAAATATCTAAGGCGTCAGTGAAAGTTGAAACAATATTTATCCATCCAAATGTGGTTATGTCATCCTAGGTTTAAACTTTCCAGGTGATTGCCTTGGAAATCTCATCCATTCAAAAATGATTATTGTTTTAATAATGATTGTTTTTTTCTTCAAATAATTAAGATGCATGTCTACAAATAAAACTCGTGGGGGTGCATATGTACTATTCTTTTTGCCATTGAAATCTTGCACATGACAAATGTTTAATCCTTGAAGGACAAACTAGTGGCCAATTGAAATCATGCATTTTTGATACCGTGTGACATCATCTACTTTGAAAAGCTAAATATATTCATTGGAAGTCAAAGTACTAGAAAAGTTCATCCCTTTTCACTCCTAATACTAAAGATGAAAAGTTGCAATTCTATCCTACAAGTCATTGATTCTCTATCACCGAGAGGACACAGACGTCTACCTAGGCGTTCAAAGATTAAAAACTTAAAAATATGACTCGATTGTGATAGTAGTATTTGTCCCCTCAGATCGATGAAGGATATTTTCCTATAATACTGTCTTGCTTTTCAAAACGTTCTCTACTTTATGCAAGATTTTCAATATGTAAAGTTGCCTCTACATCAATTTAGAGTCAATAATATTCTATAAAACCGATAAATTAAGTGATGGTTAAATTAAATTGAAATATAAGTGTTGAAATTAGCTCATTAGCCTCGAGTCATTAGCCTTAGAATCTTTTCTTGGAATTTTTCATATTTTTTTGCTTATATCTTTATTAATATAAATATA